>VZTE01006672.1:0-134954 GCA_013397775.1 Eulacestoma nigropectus
CCGTGTCCCAATCACCGACAGATTCCCACAGACCTTTCCATCTTCGCTATCGAAACCCACCAGGCATCTCTGCATATCTTTTCCTCACTGAATACAGAGCAGTGGATAAAAAAATCTAAAAGCACATGCACCCCATGAAAATAAAGCAGAGCACTCCATGTCTCACACAGTGCTCTCCAGAGGCAGGATGAAAGAAAAAGGAATAAACCGTGTCTGACAGATGTTAATGAAGCACAGAGACCCATTTTAATGAAGCACTGGAGAGTGGCCAGTCTGTTGTAGCTGGGACATCATGAGCCATACAGAAAAAGGACAGGACATGAAGAACGTCTTCACTTTTCTCAAAAGTGTCCTTCTTTAAAGATTTTTGGGAGAGATTTTGTGGTTGTCACAGGGCATGCTCATGGATGCAGCAGGAGAACCCTCAGCTCCTGAGAGGCAGAAGAGGTGCTGTGCTGACTGGACATTTCTTGGATCTGCCTGTTAAATCCTCCTGCAGCTGCTTGGGAAACACTTTCAAAAGGTCAGGAAGCACCACAAATTCCAAATGACAGTTCTTGAATTTGGCTCAGAATAACGTGGCTGGATCTGTCTCTGTTCTCCTGCTGTAAATTCTGCTCAAGCAGTTTAGAGGGATGCTGCAGAACGGCTCTTCCCAGGGGTGCCCAAAAAACCTCCGTCCTTCCTCAGCAGACGAATCAGCTGGTGACAAGGTTACACCTGGCTGCTCTGAAGTAGAATTTGTGTTGTGTGCAGCTTTTATTTTATCTGCCATCACCCAGGGAGATTGAGATATATAAATGTATTATATTGAAACAGGAATAAAATATTAAACTGAATGCAATAAAGAGATAAAGAAACGTGCACAAGGTAAAATGCCAACTTTAGATACCTAAAAATACCTTAAACCAAGTGATTTGAGGGAACTTGTGGACCAGCAGTCTTAAGATGTATTCCACATTATTAAATTAACTTCAGAATTTAAATTTGGCTTTTGTTCCAAGTAGACTTCTTAATTAGCCACTTCTTGTGGCTAATTGTCAACATATTTAAGAATGCACACTGAGTCCTCCCCAAAGAGTAATTTCATTAATTGCTTGGTGTTGCTGCTGCTTGGACTTAGAATCCTTTTTTTTAAATTGCAAAGAATATTCAAGCCATGACATTTTCCTTACATGAAGCACTACAGAAGATTCCCCTCCATGATTCTGCTGTGGCTGTTGACAGAGTGCTCCTCTGCAAATTTCAGGGTATTTCTGGAAAGGGATCTGTTTATAATAATATTTGTGTGCACATGATCCCTACAAGCCTTCGCTTTAATCTTGGTTAAATAGCCGAGTAATTAAATAGTAATTCCTGGTGCTGGAAAAATATCATCCTCCCGTGGGACAAAACAGGAACAGGGAATGTTTACGGCACTGGCATTTTTAAAGCTAATTTAAAGAGGATTTATCACAATTAGAAAAAGAGTTAACGAGGGATATATGCACATTGTCTGGCTAATAGTGGTTCACATTCCACCACCGTCATCAAGCAGAAGCAGAAGTTACAAGGGCCAACTCCTGCCTGCCTGCAAACATCCACATGGCTGCCAGGGCTCCAGCGAAGCATCTCCAGCATCACTTCTCAAAGAACCAGTGTGAGAGCAGCTGTAAGGAGTATTTAATAGCCCAAGACAACTGAAATGTTATCGAAAAGAGAAATCCTATGGTTTAAGGCAATATAATTAACCCTGCCTTCCAGTCTGGTTTATCTGTAGAAGAAATGCTGGTGGAAAAGTTTCATCAACTGCGCTGATGATCTGTGGGAAGAAAGGTCTGTAGAAATGCAAATGCTGGCTTGATCATGAGAACCTGAGTACATCTCAGAGGTGTTCTGTATCTCCTGCTGCAGCTACCCATCTGTTGAACACATCACAGTGCAGGTACCAAGTTCAACGTCATTAATAGTCCAAGGCTCCAGCCTCAGCCTTCCAAAACCTCTGGTTTCTTGTACCCTTTAGTGATTATATAGACATTATCCCTGTCCACACTCAGACTGGGTTTTCCGCTAAAGCTAAAAATATGTGTGCATGTGGATAGAAAATGGGTGAATGGAAGGAAGAAAGTCAAGCAAATCAAGTGAGGACAGAGGCCAAATGGCAGGGGTTGAGCTCTCTCCAGAAGTGGCATTAGTATTATGTGGGAATGGCAGCTGTTGCTTGGCAAGGGCTGACCTGAAATCCAGATCAGTGGTAGGAAAAAAAGAAAATTAGGCCACAAAAAGCAACCAATCTGATGGATGTGAGAGAGGTGGATATTCGAGGAGCTTAATCCTAATAGAGAAGGCAACAAAACATATGAAAAGAATCTAACGTGTACTAATTTCCAGGAAAAAACCACTTTTAATAGCCATTTTACTACAGTGGCAAGCTCTAAAGAATGGGCACGAAGTGGCTACAATCTGGCAGACTAAATCTTCTCTCCAGCAAAATACACTGCTTATAGAAAAGAAATTAAGAAAAGAATCTGATGTTCCAAATGTTTTTACTTTTGGCTAGTTGCAGTTGAAGATGACACATTGCAGCAGACTCCTGGTCTGGGGATCCATGTGAAATGGGTTTAAGGCCTAATGAAAACCCCAAGTAAATTACCTAAATATTGCCCCCAAAAGATTGGTAACTTTGGTGTCAGTGTTAGCAGTGGATTTTTTTCAGTGCTATATTTTGATGTGTGTTTCTCTTTGGATCATGGAAAGGAAATACCAGGATCTTTACAATAAATTAGCCCAAATTTGGAATACTTATTTTATCCATTGCCTCCATCTGGAAAATTAAATTTCAGAGTGTCCCATCCTACTGTAAAAAGGGAGTCAGGGAGGATTCTTTTTGAATAGATTTCTTGGACGAAAATGAAGCACAAACACGGCAATATTACATCTGAGAACTGTTTATTGATAAAAAAGGGTAAGTGTTCTTACCAAAGGGGGATAGAAAAGGGAGCAGAAAGGGAAAAAGAAAGAGAGAGGAATGGAGGACAGGGACAGCATAACCACAAGGACTCCAGCGCTCTGTCAGCGTCAGCTCGGCAGACAGAGGTGCGTGCTGCAAGCTGCGGCAAGCCTACGCGGCTTCCGTGGCAGGCTGGGTGTCATTTCCAAACAGCAGCAGGCTGCGTATCCCTTCCATCGGTGGAGAACAGACTGCTGTGGCCACGGGCACACTTCTGGAGCAGCTGCAGGACCCCAGGGTTAGGGTGAGGCGGCCGCGGGCAGCTCCTGTGAGCAGCGGGGTGCAACCTCCAAGCGGCGGTGGCAGCGTATCTCCGGCGTCGGCGAATGAGGGCGGCGGGTTGGCTGCGGGCTGGTACTGCAGGCTGTGGCTGCCGGGCAACGCAGGAAACACGGCTGGGGGCAGGCAGCGTCCACTCCGTCGGGGAAACAGCGGAGCACCAGGTCGTGGCTGGGGCAGCAGGCTGGCTGCTGTGAAAATGCAGGAAACGTGGCAGTGGCCATGGCTGGGGGCAGGCAGCGTCCGCTTCGTCGGGAAAACAGCGGAGTACCAGGTCGTCGCGGTGACGAGCTGCCTCGGGGAAGCGGCGAAACGGGGCAGGACAGGTGTGGACAGGGAAGACAGCCAGGGAAGAAGCAGGACCGCAGAGAAAAAAAGGCGGGAAAAGAGGGACCAGCTAACTCTAANGAGGGGAATGCCAAGCTAACCCTCCAGGCTAGCCCTCGCTCCCTCCAAGAAACGCAAAGAAAATGGTCCCCTGGTTGTGTCACAGTTAACTGCTTTTATGTGCTAAAGCTCCTCCCCGTAGCCCAATTTCCCAGGCTTTTTTTCCCGGGCATCCGGGACTCTGCTGGCAAGTGGGGGTAGCGCTTGCAGCCCGATCGTGGAAGGTTTCTCTCCCCTGATTGGCTCTCAGGTGAAGCCTCCCGGGGACAGGACTGCCAGCACGTGTACAGCCCCTTACAGGAATTCTTTACCTCATGTGTAACATATGTTGAGGCATAAATAAAAATCAGATTGGTCCCTCTCACAGGGCAATCTGAATTAGATTTTGGAGTAAGTAAAAGGGTCAGCCTGAGGGTCTGTAGCCCCATCAATAATGGAACTTCTGTTCTAATATGAAAGTAATTCAGCACATCCTGTTTCATGTGGATAATTTAACACAGCAGCTTTTGACTTTTCTGAGACTGAATTCTCAATAAGTAATTTAAAACTTTTTCAAAAAATTGAGATGTAATAGTTTTTCAGCTTACCTGACTCACAACCAGGTTTTGTGCCAAAACCTTGCAATAGAATCACTTCACTCCTGCACTGTTTAGAACATATAGTAGTTTAATTTTATTTTCAAGTGCAGCTATAAATTGTTGGCTGTGACTGATAAGCACGACAGCAAGAAACACACTGTCTTTGTAGCTTCCAAGTGTGTTTACTACTGTAAAAACCAGCTTGATGCAGACTTCAACCCAAGCTGCTGACGCAGACTGTTAGCAGGAAAGCCCTCAGAGGAAGCATGTGCACAGAGGAAAAGCAGTTGATTGAAACAAGGAGGTCTGAAATTAAATGTGATGTTTCTGGTCTTTGTTACAAAACCAGGAGATGTGTCTGGCCTTACTCTTCTCCCACTGCCCAGCTGTTTGGATATATCCTTTCTTCTGTGCAATCATCCAGAAATTTTCGGGAAGGTTTTGCTTGTGTTTGTGGGATGTTGTAGGTTAGATAAAAATTCCATGTGTGTTTCAAATACACTTCAAATAAATTTAAAACGTAAAAGAGTTTGATCTTTCATCACCTTTCTGTATTAACTCTGTTGCTAAATTCTTCTTGTTGCTCTAGTAAAGCTGAATTTGCCCTGTCAGTACTTCAGCACAACTAAAAGCAGGGGTAAGGCAGAAGCAATATTAATTTTCTTATGTCAAGGGGAAAACAAGTGTCTGCTCCTGTGGTCCATCTCTAGGCTAGAGCTGGAATAGCTCCTACTTATTTTAATGCAGTTTAAATGTGTTACTGTAAATGGATTTTTGCCAGTCTGGTCTCTTAAGTCAGTCCTTGCTTTCTCTTGCATCTTCAGCTCCTGTTCTCTTTTTTAGGGATCCTAGAACCATTTTCCTCACTTTAGGATTCTTCAGCACTGCACTAAGTTCCACAACTAACATCTCTCAGTTTATTTCTTCAGTCTGTATCAGGAGGTGGAAGTCAGAAATGGAAGATCACTTGCAGTGCCACTTGCAGAAAACGTGGTGGAGTGAATGCAATCTCCAGCTCGTTTTCTTTGTGGGATTTTCCCTCCATCCTCTTGCCCCCACACTCTGTAACTGTGTAGCGAATAATAAGAAAAACAGGTAACCAACACAAAGCAAACATTCCAAAGGAAACACACAGTGATTGAAGTCTGCAGTAACCCCTAGTCTGGACATAGATTCCCTACCAGGTGAGCAAATCCAGTTGCCTTTAGCAAGTAAGGGGTAATGTACTGCACATCTTGCTTTGAGCAACACTAATCACTATAACAAGCCTGGAAGCCAGGTCCAGTGCCACAGATGTTTTCTGCTTTTTGGCTATTTCAGTTGTTTCTTCACCAAATTAGCTCTCTGGATTCAAGAGAAAGATGCAGCTGTTTGGGGGGTGCATCAGACCTCTCTGACCTGCTCTGTTCCACACCCACGGACCCGCAGAGCTGTGTGTGAAGATGCCAATTCAAGTCCCAAAAGCTGCATCTGAGCCTGGTTTGGCAGAAGTGCCCAGCACAGGCTGGGAGTGCAGCATGGTGCTCTGCAATTCCACGGTCCAGCTGGCCCCAGATATGGACAGAACTCCACGTGGACTCATTTGAGACTCCTTGTTTTCCAACAGTTGGTTTTGCTTCTGAATTGAAGCTTTTTCATGTCTCTCATGGAATAGGATTGATTTCATACAGTCACAGAATGGTTGGGGTTGGAAGAGACCTCTGGAGAGACTCTAATCCAACCCCCTGCTAAAGCAGGTTCACCTAGAGCAGGAAAAATGAAGCATTGCTTTCAATTCTACCATTTTCCTATTCATAAATACAAGATTTTCTAGATGGAAATTTGTTTTGAAATAAAAGTAAATGCTCTGATTTCAAGAAGCATTTAAAGAGAATTGTTGAGCATTTGATAACTTTTGACTGTTTTTTTATTCCCTAAAATCTACTGGCTAAAATCATTGTTTTGACAGCACCTTAAAGGCATTTAAAAGGACTGAAAGCAGGCAGAAGATACTGCACCACAGGCCAGATACCTACTTACTATTCAAAAAAGGACAAATAGACATAACCAAAAATCAGCATAGAAGGGACGACATTCACAGCTGCAGCAAGTGGCAGTGCTGGAAGAGGAGCTGCTGCCTGTAGAATGAGCTGTGTGAGGACTCCAGAGTGGAATGACACTGTGGGACACGGGGAAAAGGGCAGCCTAAAGTTCTTGCCAGGATTCTGAGGAAGAGTATCTTCACACGTCCTTTCATTACTCACACAGCTGAAGCATGTGGAGATGATTTATTTCCCAAATGTATATTAATCAAAATGGTTCAATCTGCCATTTATTTGAAAAATGCAAAAAATATCAGGAATTTCTACCCCGAATAGTATCCTGCTGTGCACAGTAAGTAAATCTTCCACTAGATTTGACTTCCAGCAGGAATCTGTGAAAGGACATGGCACTGTAACTACGCACTTGCTTTTGCATAGCAGGTTTGTGCCTTCCTGGAACAGACCTGCTAGTCAGCAGCAGCAGCTGGAATCATCAAGAAGTTCTAAACAAATACAGTATTAGATGAATCTGAAAGAATTTTAGTTCCTTTTGATGTTTCTGTTTATGGGGCAGTTGTTCTTCTACCATGTAGAGCTTGCATAGGGATACGGATAAAGCAGGAGAACAAACAAGTTTTGGGGTTAGGTTTTTTCCATTTAAGAATCTAAATTACTAAATTGTATGCCTAAACTCAGTGAATTTTAATAGGATTAAACGACATGCTGATGGTAAGTTCTTAATGCCTTATGGAAAAAAAGAGATTTAAGGAAAGCACCCAGTGATATAAGAAGACCTTTTTTCTGTATTTCAGAGGCTCTAGTTCAACACTCAAGTATGGTGTTAAACTTCTGAGATTAATCTAGTTAGTTCTCTAGCATACTGTAGAAAGAGAGAGTGAGAGAGATGTGGTTGTCCATGTTTTTAGATTTTATAGCTGTAATGATCCTTCATTTTCCTGTCCTCACCTAAAGTCTGCCCCATCCTTTCTGGCAGCCCTAGGGGTGTACCTGGACAACCACAACTCCTCCAGTTCCACACTGAACTGCTTCAAAAGCTGATTATTTTTCTCAGTGTGTGATATCACAGCTATTTGGGTATTTGAATTTCATGGCCAGTGGGAAGCCTCATGAATAAAATTTCCTGGCATTGGCCTGGCCTGGGAATGCTCCATCCTGGCTCCCCTCCAGCCCTGCAGAAGGTGAGGGATGGCGTGAGTGAAGCTGCTGTTCCTTCCCAGCTGAAGGGTATCAGCTCTGTCATCATTTGCTGATAGCCACTGAACCATAAGCCATACTCTAAAAGTACTTACACTTACTCACTGCCAAGGCAATTCATGAGCAGGTTGTGAGGGGAAAAAAAATAGAAAAGTGAGCAGGGCTAAGGAGGACATATGAAGTTTTGGAGGGGGAAAAAAGTATTAGGCATTAGTATGATGCTAACTCATCAAAATAGGCCCTGAAATAGCTTATAAAGGAGATGAAATAGTAAGAGAGGCATCATAGTGGAAACAACTACAGCACCATCCATGTCTGTCTGGCGCACACTTTTCACTCCCTCCCCAATTTGAAAGCAATTTTTGATATTTGGGCTCCATCAGAACACCTTGCCAAAAGATCACTGTATAGTTTCACAAGTATTATTGAGGACTCACACAGCGCCTGTGAAGTAGATCAGTGAAGTTATCTCATTTTTTCAGATGAGTAAATTGCATTGTAGAAGTGAGTGATTATTTTTTTCTATTTTCCCTGAGACAACAGCAATCCAGCTTTAAAGGAAGATCCCAAGAGTCCTGGCTCCTGCATCCTGGTTTAATAACCTGCACTGCACTATCTCTGATTTAACAGAGTCCTGGTAAGTAATTTTGGGGCATTAAATACCATTTCTGATTAGAAGTTGGATGTGTCTATATTTGGAGGTAGTCTCAGTGCATTAAAAGAGGAAGAGAACGCGCTGCACAACAGGATTGTATTTGCTAATGTTTTGCCAATCAGCCTAAAATATTCTTTAGTAGTCAGGGGCTGCTGTTCTTACCTTGATGTCAGGAATGTAGAGAAATATTTGGAAAATCATTGGTAAGTGCTGAAAGGTTGAAGAGTTTTCCATATTACCAAGCTCATGGATATCCCACATCTGAGGATAGTCCAAAGACTCCTCAATCCCCAGATGAATCGCCCAAACCGGGCCAGGAGACACTTCAGAGAGAGTCAGAGAAGTGGGTATTTGCTTTTATTCGGCGCGCCGGGTGTGAGGGATCGCTCCTCCAAACACACACACCGGGACTCCCCACAACACAGTATGATGGGTTAAATCATGAATATTCATCACATTCTTTGGGACAGGTGTGGTTATACAAATTATTTCTCGGAAGTCATTAATATCATTAGCATATGCGCCATGCATGCGCTGCGTGTCCTGGTGGTCGCACTGAGGAAGGCTCCTCTTCTTCCTCAGGGGTCTTTCTGATGAAGATGAGGAGTCTTCCTCACAATGCACGTTTCACCTCTCTCCCCGGGGCATGCGTAGTCCTTTGAGGAATGAATCAGCAGTTTCTGAGATGATCCTTGTCCCCCTTATCTTGACAGGATTAGGGCGAATTGGCTTCGGAATTAACATTTGCTGTCTCCTAATAGTTGACTGACTGTGCTTACATGAGTTAGCTATTGACCGCCCCTTCCTCAGAGAGAAGAACTAGAATATCTGAAGTGTAATTCGTGAGAGGTGCAGCAGTGCTTCCTCCAGCTACAGAAATGCATATTGACTAGAAAAAATGCATTTTACATTAGATAAAGCACACATTAAGCAAAACATTTTTATTTGTGAATGTAGAGAATGTACTGAATGACTGTTTATAGGGGTTTGTTGGATGATGGTCCTAATCAAAATTAAACACCTGATAAGTTTCTTTTTAAAAGGAAAAGGGCTAAGCACTAAGATTTTCTGGTTAAAAATATAAAATCATTCTGTGGAATGTATGTTTACAACCAGTCATTAGAAATATAGAATGAACTGAAAAAAAATTACAGGGGAATAAAGATTGACTCAACTGATAGCTAAATATTAACTGTGTTCATACGGAGAAGGGACTACAAAGGACTTGGCAAACTGAGTTGTCCAAACTGACTGACTAAATCAAGAAGTTAAACATCCTTGGGCAAAGCAAACTATGCACCAGCAAAGGTCATTACTGTTTCCTCAAAGGGTTTGGCTCTTTCACTTTGCAATTAAACTGGGGTTTTAAATGTAGATTTAGTATGCAGACGTAAAGGTCTTGGTCTCTGTTGAACAGAGAGACTTTGAAGCGAATTCCCTCACACAGGTGTTAATGAACACGAGCAGGTTATTGGGATGTTACTTGTAGCAGCTCCACTTCGTGATGTGTGTGAGGGCTCCACCAGCCACACAATGGTTAAAGATAAGAGGTTTAATTAGCTATGCTCTACTGGGCTTGCCTTTAGGCCTCACAAATAAAAGGATTAAAAGAAGAGCAGTGGAAAGATTCCTTTTTTTTTTTCTTCCATGGAGCAGTCTCAGGACCACCAGTGTGCTGTGTGCTGCATCTGTGCCATGGCACCTCTCACCATTGCACTGCTGTTTCAGGTTGTTGCAGTAGAATTAATTTCCTTTATTATATCTGTATTCCATTGCCACAAGAGTTACTTAGAAAGCTAGAACTGATGTGAAGCACTGAGAAACCAGGGATCACCTTGCTGGTGTGCAGGTAAACATATCTGTATTCAAAAGTCTGCTGACAATATGGCACATTTTCTGCAATTGATTTGCACAACGGGAACAACGAGGGTCTAATTGCGGCTTAAGTGGCTCGTTCACAAGATGATGGTGCGTTGTTAACCAAATCAAAGCTAAAACTAAGCAGCACTTGAAGCTTAATACCATTCAAGTAAGCCCAGTTAAAAGCAAGCACCAGTTTCCAGGTAGTGACCTTGAGCTGTGGGTGTTGCATTATCAGCTGCAGCTGAAAGGGATTTGGTTCAGCTAAGGGTAGGCATGGACTCACAGTAAAGAAATTATAAGTAACAAGGAACTGCATGAGAGGCTCTGTCTGCCTTGCTCGCAGTCCCCATTCCCCACAAAGTCAGAAAATTGATGGTAAATGCACAACATCTTATCGTTCATGGGTGGTTAGAGAATTGCAATTTGAAAGGGGCTGAGGTTATTCTTGCCTAGCAGACTAAATGCTAACTATATTCCAGTCCATTTGTGTATAGCAATGGAAAACATGATTTATTTGGGATGTCAGGAATGACATTGCCTTTCATTAGCCTTAAAGAATGTTATGAGGCTCTGCTCTACTACTAGGTAGGTTCATGTACTATCAATTTCTGTGCATTTATACACATGCAGAATTAGGAAGGTGGAAATTCCTCAAAACCTTGCTAGGAGAAACCTGTTAAGAGCTTATAGGAGGTATTTATTTTATGTTTTAAAAATTCAATAGACTCCAGTTAATCTGCCCTCTGGTAATCCACAGAATAGTGATTGAGCCAGACACTTAGCTGGTATAATGTACCAAAGCTCTTCTGAAAGCAGCAGTCAGGCTGCTCCTCTAAGATATAAGAGGCTTAGGCTCAATTCCCTAATTTACAACAGGTCTCTCATGTAACTTTGGCCAAATTCCTTCTATCTAGATAAAAATAAGGGTTTACAGGTAGCAAACAAAGTTCAAATCCCAACGATGCTCAGACTTCTTACGCAATGCTTAAGAGAGAAAGGCTCAATGGATGGAGTGCAGAATTAAAAACACAGGGGCTGCATACTAAGGAGGCACCCTCAGCACCTCACCTTCTATGTGCTTTAGGAGGCCAATTCTATGAAAGAAGGCATAAATTTCTGTATTTCTAGTGAGAATCCTCTGTTGCTGTTTACAGCAACAGTAGAGCACCAGTTTCTTACTGCTCCTGAAGGCAGGTGGAAATAAGAGGCTAAGCAATTCAGTCCAGTTATGACAAAAGACTTTGTGGGCAGGCATGGAAGCAAAATTTTCCAGTCTCTGGTCAAGCCACAGCTGAGAGCATGTTTCAAGCATCAGTTCCCTGGAAATGGGCATCAGAAGAGGGACTTTGGAGAAATTAGCAGCTCCAACATTTAATCTTCCTATTGTTGCTTCAGAACCTCAATGTGGGGTTGAAAGGTAAGTGGATTAAGGAGTGTAAAGCATTCAGTTATTGTAGCGATGGGGAACATATAAGCAGCTAAAATTGATAGGTGCTGTCATTTATAATTGCTGAGAGCTTGAGCAGCAGAGTGCATTACAAGTGAGTACAGTGGGAAGGTCTGATCTCTGATCCATACAGGTACAGCTGTCTGGGGGGAAATTGTGTGCAGATATGCCAGTCTGGAAAGGTCTGCCCTGCAGACAAGACTGCAGAACAGGCACTTCCACAGCAGTGATGCAAAGACTGGGTGTAGGTGCTCTGTAACCAACTGGTCAAAAAAACAGTGGTGTCAGTGCCTTTTTGGTAGCTTTGTGTTTTAGTTCATTACGGAAGAAATCCTTATTGTGGACATAGTTCCAAGAGTAAGTGAATGGAAAACATTTTAGGGGACAATTCTGCCACAAGAAAGGGTGGAGAAGTGGGCCTGGCAAAGATTCTAGAGGTCAAAAGTAACTGAGAAACAAGGCAAGGAAATATTAAATCAAATAAGGAACGTATAGTGGGCCTTCTGTGAAATGAGAGAAATGTTTTGGGGCAAATTCTGCAGAACTACCAGAGGACAAGTATCTGAGGAAGGTGAGTGTGTGAGCATGCATGCAGTACATCAGGAAACAAGTTTCATGCTTCTCTCCTGCAGGATGCTGCCTTGTCAAATGACATCTCACCATGAGCTAAAAAGTTATTTGCTTCCTGTTACACTTCATAGCATTTTCTTCATTCTCATCTACTCCTCTTCTTCCCATTTGACCCATGACAGGTATTAATATCCACTTCAACTATTCAGGAGCATTTTCTGACACAAAATCTCAATTTGAGAGAAGTGTGGCAATTTATAGTTGAGTTACTTATTGCTGGATCTCAAAAGCTCCTTAAAGTAGGGCTGCCAGAAGACAGTGATTTGTCAAGTGTGTCAGTGCGAGCCTGGGGTTGTCCTTAGTGATGAGAACAACCTGCACCAAACCATGGATAGCTCCTGGCTTTGGGCTTTCTATGGAACCAAACATGCAGGGAGAGCCCCAGCCATCTTTCCTTACCCACTGGATGTGTAAATCCCTACCAAAATTCAGCAGTGGTGCTTAGAAAGCATCAGTGCAAAGCCACGGACTGTGCTTCTCTTAAGCTGAGAGGCCAAAAGTACAGTTCAACTCTGCATTTCTTTTTGAGCAGAGCTATGTGTACCATTTAGGAGTCTTTCTGCTCATAAGATCAGGAAGTAGGGAATGCATATAAATGAGTGTCATTGCAAGGAAAAATGAGTGTCCTGAATTAGTAGAAAAGATGGAAGAACTGCCTGTTTTCAGGAGTGACCACATTAGCAAGCAGCAGCAGACTTGGTGTGATGGTCTAGTATGGGAAGACTTCTGACATATTGATCGTGGTGGAAAAAGCAAATAATCAAATAATTTTGATACTCTTCTGTATTAAATATTTCAGTAAAAAAACCCTCTACTGCTGACATTACTGCATCATTACCCAGAGAGAGCTGTGGTGAAAGATGAAGTACAGACAAGCAGAAATTTCCAGTTTGTCTACAGGACTTGGGCTATCTCTTAGAATGAGCATGCATAGTGCCTCCCAAACCATCCTCTGCTGCTGGAAATACCAGTGAGATTCCTGCAGCGTGTGAACTATGCCTTTTAGACATAATGATAATTGTTTCACACAACATTAAATTACTTGTAGCTGCACTTGCAAACACCAGTGCTCCAGCTCCCTGGGTAAAATGTACTGCACTGTTTGCCAAAAACATCAGTGTGGAGGTGCAGCCAAAGCAGGGAGTGTATTCTGAGGTTTACAGCTGTTCTGAACAGAGATTCAGAGATCATGACCTTAAGTTTCAGAGCAGCAACCACCACTAATTCCACCCTGTTATAGAGGATGTACCTTCTGCAATTTCTCTCCTTACTGAAGTTAATTTCAGTGAGCTCAGGCTCCATGACAGGTAACTGTCAACAGTTTCTATAAACCTGCAGTGCAAAGGAGCTCTGAGAAATGTGTGTGTTCCTCTGTTCAACAAACTCGAGGCTCAGGATGGCACAGAGGTGACAGTGCCACAAATCTCCATTTGGGCCACATGTGTTAATCTGTGAGCCCCAGATTAACAGCTGGGGCTGTGTAGAAGCCCCACAGGTCAGAGCCACCTGCACTGACCAAGCCCAGGTGTCATGGAAGTTAAAGAAATCTGAATCCTTTGTACTCAGAAGAAGGTTCAGTCCAACCACAAGCAGCCTTTGTTTCTGTGTCCAGATTAAGAACCCAGATGAACATTTGCCTCCCTTGGAAACAGGGAAAGATGTTCTTCAGCTTTCACTGAATTACAGCATTAAAATCTGCATTTATTTGTTTATTCTATTAACTGGCAGATGTATGGCTGATTTTTTTCTCTACATCCTGCATTCCAGTAGTAGGAAAATCACTACCTGTCAAGCGGGGTGTTTTGGCAGGTCCCCATAACTGTCTTCACTAGTAGAAAGAGGTTTTAGGTTGGGTTTTTCACTTCCTAGCTGTGAAGCAATTAATGTGTGATAAAACCTACAGCTGATGGGAAATTTTTCCAACAAAACACCTCTGATGAGCAAATACTGACTTGTCAAAATCAAAACTGTCCAAAATTCTAGTTCTGAAATTGTTAGCATATCTGGTTCTGCATGTTCAAAATGAAACCTCATGATTTTTTGTCTTTGAATAATTTTTGGATACACTTGGATGAGAAGCGTAGTTTAAATTGTTGCTTTGTTAAAGAAAAAACAAAAACATTAGGTGTCGCAGGGGGTCCAGTGCTGTTCAGCACCGGTACGCTGCGACCTTCCTAGAGAGAGCGTCCCGCAGGGAACAGCTCTTCCAGGGGCACTGGCAGCCTCCCTGGGCGACAGGTGATTTCAGCAAGTGTAGCAATCTCTCAGCTACAAGTGATTCCAGCTCCCGTGATTCAGCTCTTTGTGAAATCACCCAAGGCAAACTCGGGGACAGAGAGACAGGAGCCTCGTATGGCAGTTCCGCAGAGGGAGCCTTTATTGTCCAGCCACCCTGCGAAGGGGAGGCCAGAGACGACAACTCTCTGTTGTCAGGGGTATAAGCAGGGGTTTATAGGGGAAAAACAGGGGGTGGGGTGGAAACCCATTAGCCAACAGGGTACAGGCTGTTACATGAAGAAACAAGGCATGTTGGGAGGTCACCATGACCCAGAGGAAGGTTGCTTATCTCTGACTCCTCCAGGGGAGTGCAAAAGGTTACTGCCTTCAAGGCTCACAGCCCTCCACAATTAGGGAAATCCCAACACTTTCTAATTTTTATATGGAACTAACACATGACAAAAACACAAAATGGTTTTCTGAAGAGGATGGAGCCATAAATTGCATATGTATGTTCAGTTTAAAAAAACAAAACAAAAAATGAAACACAAAGTACACAAACCCTGTAACTTTTTCTTCCTGAGCAGAAAACCACCACAACAGAGACAGAACCTGCATCCAAATGACCTCGCTGTCTACTGAAAGCCTCTTTCCTCACTTCACCTGACACTCCATGTTACCATAGTGGATGAGACTCACTGAGACTGCAGATAAAGACTCCCATGGAACAGAGTAATTGATGGAGAGCTCAGAATCATGGCACTAGTTTCTTCTTGTTTTCCTTAATATCCTGACCTTGATATCTTTTCAGGCCCTGCCTGTGTTTGCTGTAATGCATTTATTTTATTCAAACTTGTTTCAAAACTCTTTGTCAGGCAATTAAGTTATTAGTAAAGTTATGACAACATTTCTTATCCCTTATAAGAGATGAAAATTAGTGGTTTTCTTCATGAGAGATGCTCAGTGTAACAACAACTGCTGACTAATCAACTAGTTCCATTGTTTACCTTGGCATCGCACAATTTTTCTTAAATTAACAACCTAAAAAAATAGTGTTTTTTATTTTTGGAGGAAAGAGGAGCAAAATGACCCCAGCAAAAGCTAAAAACCAAATTAAGAACACACATTTATAAGCTTTTTTAAAAACCAGAGCCAAACCTCTTGCAATTGTTAGTTTTATGCTGAGAAGTCCCCCTGCACTGCACAAGAATAACTGGTACTATGAACACTGCTTACTGAAAAGCAGCTAAACTTCCACCACTCACTTGTTTAATCATTCCTGAGTTTTTCTGCCAAGCACTTGCCTTTTAATTTGCTACAACCAACCTGAAACATCTGTCCATTCTTTTTTTCCCCATGAATTAATAATGCTGTAATTAAAATCCAGCAGAGAGCTCAGCTGAGACTCCTGGTTAATTAGGACAGGAGGGGGCCGTATGAGCAGCATGGCACTACATGGCTTGGAGAAGGCTTGGATTGGAACCAGGGCTCTGTGGGTGATGAGTTTCTGCCAGTCCATGAAGCTTTTGGAGGTTTGTTCCTGTAGCCAGCGCATCTATTTGTAGGCAATCAGACATTGCTGAAATTATTTAATTTGGATGCAGTGCCCAAAAATTATTTTCTATAAAGGATCTGAGTTTAGTTATTGTTTCTCTCTAAGGACTAAGAAAATGAGAAGAAGCAGTGCTGAACTAAGCTCTTACTGAGAGATGTTTTGCACTTCAAGGGGCAGTGGGAGTGTCACAAAGAGAAAAATGAACTCCTTGGTAAAGGCCATATCTGCTGCTACTGGGCAAAGACTGAGGATCTTAGTTTCTTCCAGGACTGACTTCCATGCTGATAATTGCAATGGTGCCCAACTAATCAAGATTGTTCCTGGTACTGAAAATACCAGCTTGATTCAGATTTGATGCTTGTTGATTCCTGTAGCTTAAGTTCTTATACCACACACTCGATATATGAGGATTTGGAGATTGGCTGATTTGTTTTGTTTTGGAACAGCAGACAAAAAAATTTGTAGTTTTATTGCATTTCAGCACGCTTAGAGATGAAAACATCCACCTGAAGACCTCATCATTTATCAAGTAATTTTTTAATTTTAAAAAGTGGACAAATTAAGCTTTTTCAGGCTTTCTCATTGAAGGCAGAAAAATTTATATTGCAGCTTGGTGTGAGATATAAGAAATTTTTATCATGAACTTAAATAATTTGAAAACAAAATTAAACTAAACTTGTAGCACACAGCAGTGTGTACCATTGGTAACCTGAGTGTCCTGCTGTGCACCAGTGCCATGTAACTCAAAAAGCATTCCTGATTTAATTGGACAAGTGTGTTTTACAACTGTCCAAATTCCCAAAGAATCTCCTACAAAATAAACTTCTTTAGGTAGCCTCTAATGCAAAGAGAAGGTTGGCTAATTCATATATTCTTTATTGTTAGCTTAAATGAGAACCACTTGTTTGCCACTTTCCTTTGGTGATAGAAAAGTTCCCAACTTCTCATATATTAGTTTGCTATAATCTGAATTATCAAGTTCATACCTAATTTTCAATTTTGAGCTTGTTTTTATGCAGCAGTATATATATCTATATATTTATATGGGTATATATATACACATGTATAGCAGTTGCACCCTATTAATGGGAAAACTATCTACATTTCCTGTAATTTAAGATTAAGGGAGTCTATATTTCTTTGTAAGTTTTCCTGTGAGAGTCAAGCTGAGGATTCTACCTTCCAGTGGATAAGATATATTTAATAGTGAACCTCCTACAGGAAACTTAAGTCAAGACTTACCATATTCTGCAGTATAATAATAATTTCATAATTTCTTTATAAATCTAGAATCCATTAGAGGAAAATACACCTCTGGAAAGAAGCTCAGGGAACTGGATGATGCATCTTTGTCTCTGAGAAGGTGAACTTCAGAAAAGGTTTAGGTAAGTTTCCTGAATATACAACAGAATATTTATCTCCAGCTTTGATCCAGGGAAAAAGGAGAATTGTTTTCTGAAAGGGAGCAGAGGAAAGTTTTTGGATTAACACCACATTGTGAGGGTAACATCCCAGAGGGAGGTAATGTGTAATATCTTTAAAAAAAAAAACCACAAAACAAAACCAACTGAACAACAACAAAAAACCAAACAAAAAAACCCCCACAACCCCAAACAAACACAACCCCCAACAACAAACAAACAAACACCAGAAAAATAAACCCCTGAATAGATGCAAAATACTTATTTTCTGCAAGACTCTAGCCTCAGCCTGATGTGAAACAAGGTAGACATGATTTTAGTTTTCAATTGGCTGAGACTCCTGTAGTGTGTTATTAAAAAAAAAAAAAAACACTTGAAATTCTCAGTGTTTTAGGAGGGGGAGAAATACAGATTTGTCCAACTTCACCTGAAAGACCCAGGGCAGTGAGAGCTGCTTAGGGCATGTGATGCAGCACAGTCAAGAGGGAGAAAACCTGACTCTCATCCACAAAAATCCACATCCCTGACCCTCTCTTACATTTTGAGAGCTTGGCATTGCATTTACTGAGTTGTTTGGGTTTTTTTAATTATTTCAAATTGCAAGAGAGCATTGCAGCTAACGAGCTGCATCTGAACCTCAGTGTGTAAAAGAGAAAACCCAACATGGCTGAGAGGAAATTTTCCTAAGCTACCCTTCACTTCAAGTAGCTGCTGCCTGAAAAACGAGGAGATTCCTTGACCAAGCTTGCCCTCTGCAGGCCTCTACCTCCCTCTGGCACTGCCAGGTTTGTTCCTTTTCTACACAGGAAAATGAAATGTGCTGCTCACATAACAGCATTTGGATTCTTTTTTTTTTTTTTAATAAAATAGTAATTACTTAAATAGTTATTTAGGGACAGCTCTTAGTGCAACTGGGTCCCAAACATTAATTTAATTTGCCCAAATAGCTCCTGATTAGGTTTGTTGTTATCTGAAGGCACTGAGCTAATAGAGATGATGCAGAAGGGATTTGATTTAACCCTAGAGCTGTTTGTTCCAGTAAAGCTCCCAGCACAGGCCATAACCAGCATCTGGTCTAATGAGTCACAGTGAGAATCCCACCGACTGCATCTCTGTTGTACTGGATAACAAGGAAGAGTCACACTACAATAGGCTTCTGCTGAAGGCAATGAGAGTAAATACAGCCTGTGGGAGGTGGAGGAGAGAATACTTTGCAGCTCCTCACTTAATGTCTGATGAAATAAGGACTTTTTAAGAATCTCTCATTTTTAAACCAAAAAATCATCACAGTGGTTTATAATTTTCATAGAACAAATAAAAGCAGGTACAGATCAATACCATAAATCAGTTTATGAATGACAGCTGTTTAAATATTTCACTCAATGTTCTCTCTGTATGTGATTCTTTGAAAATAGGACTGAAACCTAAATAAGGTAAACATGTGATTTTTAAAGATAAATTAATGAGATATAACTCAGAAATGTAAAGCCAGCAAAACTAAATTTAAAAAAATCTCTGCATAGCTATAGCAATTTGGGATTTTTTTATTTGTAATTGACATAACAACATCATCAAAATCTCTGGTACAAATGAAATTACATTGACAGTTCTGCTTATGTTGGTATAATACATGCTAGCTGACCTGAGGCAGACAGAAGCTATGCCACTTAACACTTTTGTTTCAAAACATTTTGCAAAGAGAAGTTATTTAACCTCTTCCTTCTTTCTTTTTATAACACACTCGTATGTGCTTGCAAGAGGTAGAAAATGTCCATTAATAGTAATAATTAAGTGTAATATTATCTCTTCAGTAATAGTAAAATTGCAAGGAGTGCACTAGGACTCTCCTGGGACTCTTTGACCACCAACTCATGAATTCTGAGGATTTCAGCCCTGAGAAGGCTGAAGAGCCAGAGAGGTTTGTTTCAAGCAGAACCTGAAGGCCACTAGGAGTTCACAGATCTAGACCAAAAGCTGGTTTCAATGAGTAACTTTAATCAGTAAATTCCAATGAAAAAATGCTTCATTGGAATTTTTCCCCCCGAGTAGTTCAATAAAATATGCTCTTTGAAACAAGATCTGACTCACACTGCAGGTTTAACAAGGGCTAATTTAAATACACTCTCAGTTCCACTGTTAAAGATTAAATGAATTAAACACCTAAGTTTAGAGGATGTCTTTCAAAATTCTGCAAACAAGAATTGTGGGAATCCAGAGTGCAGAGAATATTTCTCTGCCTGTTTTGAAGGGTTCTACCCCCCTGGACAACAC
The DNA here is from genome assembly GCA_013397775.1 of Eulacestoma nigropectus. Taxonomy (NCBI): domain Eukaryota; kingdom Metazoa; phylum Chordata; class Aves; order Passeriformes; genus Eulacestoma; species Eulacestoma nigropectus. The sequence goes on from VZTE01006672.1 coordinate 19,529, forward strand.
TGTTTTTGACCTTCGTCCATGGAGAAAATTGCCTACTCTCTGGGAAGAATTAGAATCCACAGTGGTGTGAACTAGGTGATAGAATATTATGTAAGATTGTCACAAGGTGAAGAATTTAGAGGTTTTGGGTTTGTTAATATAGTAAATAGATAAAAAGTTAAAACTCCAAGATGGAGGATAGTTTTTGTTTTCCAGCCCTCCTTCTTCTTCTTCTAGTGCTCCATATTCTGTTTTACCATATTCATATGGTAAAAGTAGTTTACGATGATTGGATAAAGAATTCCGCAGTTCCAGTCTATGTGACAAAGTGATTTATTGCATATTGGTGGAAAAGAGAAAATATCTTTAGTTTTAAGTTTTCATTGGGTAATTTGCCTTTAAAAAGGCTGTGCAATCTTGATAATTCGGCTTTTCTTGCATTCTCTGCTTTGTGCTATGTCTGGGTCACATTAGTAGCTCTATCTCTCTGGTAAGGCTTAAATAAACAACTATCTGAAAGCAGTGAATGCTGAAGGTCCCGTTCGTCTCTTGGACTACTAGCGAAGATTCTGGGATCTCCCCCATCAGGGGAGACATAATTTAAGGCACGGAAAGTGTCAAGAATAAATAAATGGACTCCTGTTTTGACAGCCGGTGTCTGGCTTTTAGCCAAATGACAGGATAACAGAAGTGTGGAAAATTGAGATGTGTTCAGTAGAACAGTCTCAAATGGAGCCTCACTGGGCTGCATGTGAATTCCACCCATTTACTACAGGCTGAGTAAGAAAAAGACTCCTACATTCATGGTACATGATCAATTTGCCTAAGAGTTCTTTGATGACTTGTTTTTCATAGAAATACTTGCAGGTACACCAAAAAATGTGGTTTTCTCCTGCATTCCCGTTAAAACCATCCAGTAGATGGGGCCACAGAGTTGTACAAAACGCAAAAGAAAGTAAGATTAGCTCCTCCTAGGAAAAACTCTCACAGTGCAAATAGAGCTTTGTTAATCCATTAAATTCTACCGTCAGGCAAATAATTTATTTACTTATATCCTGTCCTGAATGTATGACTCATTAAGCTGTACTCAAATGCTAGGTAATATGATTCCGTGTGTTTGATACTGAAATAATTACAACTCTCAGCCAACAAAAATTACAGCTGAGATCATAATTTTCATTCATCCTCTGTTCGTTCCTAGATATTGTACAGGTGTGAGATACAGTCAGGCTTGTGACGAAGTGACAGAATGGAAGTCGTTGACAGTAATTGTAGCAAGAAAGTCCCTCATGTGGAAAGGTGTGTGTGACAGGAGGAACGTGTTAGTGGTTCCTGCAGAATATAAAGGATGACTTTATGAATGTAACTTGGATGCACCGCCGGCATTTTTTTTCCCTGTTTCTTTGAAAACTTTGCGTGTATTCTTTCAAAATGTGTGGATCAGAAAAGAACGTGGGGGTTTGAGAGCACCTGTAGGGAGGTTGCAGAAGCAGGGGCAGCCCCGGGGGCTGCATAGCAGTGGGTGCCGAGGTTTGAACTGTGTCTGCATAAGGGGTGCAGCGTGGTACCAGCAGCAAAAGGGACTCTGAGGGTATTTCTGAGCTTTGCCTCACGAAACGCCAAGTTCCTCGTGGATTCAGCTGTGAAATCCCCTCCAGGAGCCGGCTGAGCCACAGCTGCCTTTGAGCGGGGGGCTCGCAGGCTAAATCCTGGCCATGGGGCAGGAAAATGAGCTCGTGGCTGTGTGACCCGGGGAGGTCAGGGGGTGCTTTGGGTCCGAGCCAGGGTCAGGAGCTAACCCGTCCGTGCGGCTCTGCCGGGCGGGGCTGGGCTGCCGGAGCCTCCGGATGGGGCTGCCCCAGCCGACCCCGAGTCACCGCTGACCCCGCGATCGAGGGGAGGCCGGCCCGGAGGCATCCCTGCCCCGTCCCGGCGGATGTCGAGAAGAGTCCTACCCCAACCGCTGCCCGGGTGGGACGCAGCCCCGCGGGGGCGGGACGGTGCCGCGATCGGGTTCGAGGGGCTACGGCAGCACCTGCAGGCGGCCCCGCCCCAGCGCAGGAAGGGAGCGCCCGGCGGGGCGGGAGGGAGCGGCCGGATCCGGCGGCGGGGCCGCGGTTGCCGCCCCGTAGAGCGCGCGGGACGCTGCCGGCAGCAGCCATGGCTTTCGGGAAGGCTCCGAGGGACCCGTTCGGCACCGCCGTGGGCAGCCTGGTCGGTGAGTAGCCTCGAGCGGTGCCCCCGCGCCGCCCCCTCTGTCCCCGCCGGGCGCTGACCCGCGGCTCCCCTTGCCCTTTCAGAGCGGGCGACGCTCGGGTCGCTGCAGACGGAGGAGTGGGGACAGTTCATGCACATCTGCGACGTGATCAACGCTACGGAGGAGGGGTGAGCGAGCGGGGCTGGGAGCAGCGGGGCGCGAAGGTGGCACCACCGTCGGTCGAGGGCAGTGCGACATCGAGTAGCCAGCGTAGGGCGCTGATGTTAAGTGACCCGAAAGGAAAGCGTAGCGAGCAGATAGCTTTGGTCCCCAAGGAAAAACTTTGCCTGTCGCGCGGCCATCGGGGCTTTTAGGGATTAGGCTCGGAGGATCTTCCCCATAGACACACGCTAGAGAAGGGTGGTGACAGAGGTTTCTCACCCGGGTCTGACGTGTTTTGTACAACCTGTACTGCTCGTCAGGCTGAACGGGTACCCCTGTGCTTTGCAAACTCACCTGGAAAAAGGCTTTGAGCACTTGGGCGTCTACAACACTATTTAAAACTCTTGGCTTTTGCCTTCGAATTCCTCGCCGTGCAATGTCTTTGCCAGGCTGTGCTGCAGCAGTGGTGAAGCAAGGGCTGGGATCCTGTGCAGTGGAATCCATCCCATCCAGGTGTGCACCCAGGGCTCCCAGGACTGAGGTGGTTTCTTGCACTGAACGGCCACATCCAGGTTTGCTCAGCCACTTGCTGCTCTGAGCTTCCTTGTTTCCACCTGTAAAAGGGGGAAAAAGGAAACTGGTTCTCATGTAAGATTTGCTTCAGCACTGCATTGCAAGAACTCACTTCGAGCAGTGGCATATTTTAACACTAGCTGAAGAGCTTTCTCCAGGACAATGAGGTATGGCTTACTTTCTGCACAGGTGTCTTTTTTTCTGTATCTACTTTTCTTTCCTCTCGTTGTTTTGGATTCCATAGTCTCACCCGTGGCTCTTAATGCTTGGAATGTCAGTAATAATTATTTCCTTCTGGTTACTGCCACAAGCAACAGCACACTTTGACCCTCAGTGTTAGTTTTTATGTAAAGTTTCTATGCAACAGAGCTTTTTTTAAATAAACCGTTTCCTCTTGTGCACAGCTTAGGCTTGCAGAGGAACTCCTTGTAACTTTCTTCTAGGCAGCTACTACTAGTCACAGTCTGTAACAGGATAGTAGGAGCAGCAGAACTGCTGCATCTAATTAGGCAAATGGTTATTGTAATGCAATGTAGAGCTTCTGACCAGAGCATTTCCAGATGCTTCAGTGAGGGAAGCAAGCAGGAGTGGAATTGTAGTACAGCTCTCTGCAAGGGAAACTACTTCTTCACTCTCTTGCTCCCATCCATCACTTGATGCTCTGCTGATGTGCCTGGGTATGACATAAGATTAAGAAAAATAGAGAAATGTCTTCTTTTTTTTTTTTCTTTTTTTCTCATGAAGTATAGCACTTCAAACTAAGAAATGCAGTAATGGTAAACACCCACTTAATTTCATTGACTTTGGAATGTTTTCAACAAATATTTCTTATTTTTCTCTTAGTGGAACATTGTATTTGTGCCTATTGCTCCATCTTAGATTCTGGAGAGGTCCTAAAGAGAAGTTAGGACATCTTGTTTATGTTGATCATGAGCGTTGGGCTGGCCCTAATAATTGTACACTATAGATAGTCGATATTAATGAGGCAAAACTGCTTCCCACATGTGATAAGCTCAATACTATCTTCCACTCTTTTCCTCCTACACAGATAGTTAAAAGATACGGGGTTTATATATAGAGATGAAAATGGCTGGGTTAGAAATGCCCCTATCTGTGGGCTGGAATGGGCTGTCTATCCATCCATGGTAATTACTCAGATGAGTTAAGTGCATCCTGCAATTATAAGGTTGGAAGTTATCCATGACACCCCTACTTCTGACAGCACTCCCAGGAGAATATTTTCTAATTGCATCATACATTAGAAGTACCAGTCAACTCTTGATACAGCTGGCGATTGATATTCCTTTCCATGGAAATAAAAGCTAGATAAGTAATTCTATTGTACAGCAGTGGAAAAATATCATTTTGGAGCAGACTTTCCAGAGGAGAATAACTTTATTTCTCTGCACAAGTCTCTGGAGTAATGCACAGTCTGCAGTAACAAACCTGATTCACTGCTTTGTTGCTCTACTTCAGTGCTGAAGAGATTTTGCTGAAATCAATGGGGCAATTGCTCTGGTTTATGTGGGTGTAAACACAGGGACGGATTTGGTCCTGTATCTCAGCCTGGTATTTTTGGTTCTTGGATGAAGTTATGAACTAGAAAACTTCACTGGTAACTTTTCCTCCTTAATTTCTTGTCACAGGCCTAAAGATGCAGTTAAAGCACTGAAGAAGAAGCTTTCAAAAAACTGTAACCACAAGGAGATCAGGCTTACCTTGTCTGTAAGTACAGCTATGTTTATATTAATTAGACACTAAGAAGGCAAACAATCTAAACGATAAGGTGGCATACAGATTACCCCTGACACAACTCTCCAGGATGTTTTCAGTCTGTATTGTTTGTGTGTACAGCACTGCCACAGTGCAGATCACATGGCTTGCTGGCATTCCATGGACTCCTGGATGATGCAAATTCTGCTTTGGGTTTTTTTTTTTTCACTTGTTCTGTGTAAAAGTAGTGTAGTTCTTATTTGCTCCAGTGACTGTCCCTCTATGAGAGCCCCACCTGTTTGTGAAAGAGATGGAGGTTGGGATATTGCATAAAAGCTACATTTGACCATTCTATTACTCACCTTGTGGTGCTGATCTTAGTCAAACTAAGCACAGTGTGCAGCGTGGTGGAATGTGTGATACCTGCTTGGTAAAAGGAAATGTTATCACATATAAATGATAAACTTGAAGGAAAAGGTAACCATAGTGAGTTAAGTAAGGGAGCGAGAGACAGGGTGAGCTGTGTGAAATTCAGATGTTATGGCTAAAGGTTGGCGTGTCTGGGAATATCCTCTCTTGACATAACCTGGCCTCTAGAATCTGACAGTGTTCCTGAACTGCTCCAGGGTTTGGGGAGGTGTTGTGATTTCAGTCAATTTAATATTTACTGGAGTATCTTAATTCAGGAAGTTCTAATGCTGTCCTAAGTACTGAGTTTCTGACTTGAATTACTCTTGACTACCAATAGTGCAACTGTGACAAGAGTCATATCATTTGTATTTTAAGCTCTTGAGGATTTTAGTCTTTCATTAATTAGCTAAAAGTATTTTCTTCACCATTTCCTTTTTTGAGGTTTTAGAGTCCTGTCTACATCACTTTGAGTACTATTACTCATGGGTTTGGTATTTGTTGTGCAAAATCATTATGAATATCAAGATGTGCTTAGAAGTGATTAAGGAAGATGGGTGATGGATAGTGCCAAATTGTAGGTTGCTTAGCAATTGCCCAAGTGTCTCCTGACAAGTTAGAGATGGAGATAATTGTGTTAAATGTGTCAATATAGACCTTCAGCTCACTCCCATTTCCGCACTTCTTACCTAGCTTCCTCCTCCACTGTCTCATGAGTCACATTTTTGTGTGTTCTGTGTGTTTGCATAATGGAAACACTGGGTTTCCACTGTACCTGCAATCCCTGTATCAGGTCTGTCTCCTGCAGCCCTTGTGCAGCGAGGTCGTGTTCTGATTATCTGACACAGTCTCTGCTGATAATCCAGGGTTTAGGAGCTGTTCCTTGGGTATTTACAGTACAGATATACCCAAGGTGACATTATAGCTTTGCCTTTGAGTATGTAAAAGTGGGAGAAGGATCTTGTTCTGGGTGTATCCACGGAAGAACTTTATCACACTGACCTGGATGCTTGTATTGCAGATGGAGCATGCAGCAGGTTCAGCTGGGAGTGCAATTCCTGTCCTGTTCCAGCCCCTTTCTCTGTCCTCACCCACTCCCATGCACACCTGTAACTTGCCTGCCAGGTAGTTGTATCGTCTTGGCCCAGCTGCTGTTTTCTGTCTGCAGATTTCTTCTCCGTCTATTCCTTAATCTTGTTTCCTTTTTTTAATTTAAATAAGTTCCAGCCTTCCTCTAACTCTCTCTGTCTTTTTGGCTTTAGATCTTACATGAGGTCTTCCATGCTTTGCCTCTCGCTCTGCCTCTGGCTTCTTTCCTTTTTCTTTTTTTTTTTTACCAGTACTGCCATAATTTTAGCATGTCTAAAATCTTTCATTTGATGACCTCATTGCTAGCCATGTGTGGCTTTTACCTTTCCCACATCACTCTTCCTATGTGCTGTATCTTATGTTTTATCTTCTTAATTGCCTTAATGAAATTGTTCCTGTTTTCCATTTTGAAATGCTTAGATGACAACAGCAATTCATTGCAAGTGGAAAAAAAGAAATAATTTTCAATTCCTTAAACACAAGCCCTTCCCTCCCTGTGCAACTCTCTTATCTTAAAAATTGTTTTCCTCCCAGAATTTGCAAAAATAAGGGTTCTTTTTGGATGAACTGTTAGTGCCTGTATTTCTTACAGTAAATATGGTCCTCTAGCTTTTGAGACTCTACATCAGATTGTCTCTCCTACCTACATTATATACAACTAAGAAGGATCTACAAATCACATTTCTTTTGAAGTGCACTTTGATCCACTTCTATCTATGCAACCTTGACATCCTAGAATTTAATGTTTCTAATGAAGCTGCTTAAGGAGCTCATTCCCGGAGGATACACACAGAGTGGAGTGTGAAAGTCTTCATGGAAGCAGCTGAACTGCACGTTAGCCCTGATTCTGTTACTGAGATGTGTTAAATCTCAACAGTGTGTTCCTCCTCCTCGCTCTTGGATGCTTCTTTATTTACGTGGAGGAAGAAGGCTGAGTGCCAGCTGTATAATGTGCTGGCTGTTGCTTGGCTTCAGGTGCTCTGAGCTGCTGAAGTTCCTGTGAAGTCACATGAATGGAGGTGTTTGTGTGTCAGGCCATGGAGTTGCCTCATGCCCAGCCTTTGATAACACCGAGAGATCAGGGCTGGCACTGGAGGTTGCACAATCAGAGTGAAGAGGATTAGAACTTTCAGGCAGGAATCCAACAAGACTGTGTGTGTGTTACTTGACTTTTTATTACGGTAGACTTTAGATGCATAAATTCTGTTTCTGTAATGAATGGTGAGACAGCTGTTCAGTTGCCTCTATAGATCTCCCTTGGTTTTGTAAAGCATTTGCTTCAGTGCCCCTGTTCTGATACCTCTAAGGTCTTAGGAGCTAAACAGCACATGGGGAAATTGTTTATTGAATGTATCCCTCTCACTCTTACATTCAAAGCAGTGGGCAGAAGTTTAAAATTAAATTACTGTTTCACCTCTGCATTACATTGTTGGAAAATATTTTAAAGGAAGTCATTTTCCCAGAGAAATTGTGGATGCCCCATCCCTGGAAGTGTTCAAGTCCAGGTTGGATGGGGCTCTTAGCAACCTGATCTAGTGAATGGCAGGGGAATTGGAACTAGTTGATCTTTAAGGTCCCTTCCAACATAAGCCATTCTGTAATTGCTTAGAATTAAATTTTGGAGAGTATTTTTTTCCTAAGAATATTTCCACTTTTCCTTTTAGTAGCATGTTATTTTTCTGATGCAGAGAAATTTAGCATGGCACGTATGACCTTCAGATTTTATTTTGTTAAATTAACATTTCACAAAGCAGAGGATCTAAAAAGCTTGAGAGTCCTCAAGCTCCTCAATTAAAAGAGTACTACTCAATTTCATTATACTTTATGGTATATGCTGACAAAGAAGAGGACATTGAGTGGGAGCAAAAGAAATCCAAATCTCAGTGTTTGAAATGTGAAATCGGAAAAACTCAAGACTTCTGAAAATTCAGTGTTTTTGAAATGCTGAACCTTGATCAAGTGTACCCAGCCCCTGCACTGTAAATGGTGAAAAATGAGCAGCTGAAAGAGCTGCTCATACCCGTTTGGTTTAAATGCTGGCCTTGCAAACAGCATCTTGCAGTTCCAAATCTCAGCTGGACAGGCATCAGGATGTGTTCAGTGGAGTGTAATCCTGGCGATGGATTAATGGCTCATTCCTCTTGAGTCAGAAGTGTGAAGAAGCAAACTGTTCATTTGGGTTTTCTTGCAGCCACCTTGGGTCTAAGAAGTGTCCATCACAAGCTGCATCAGTTGCTCAGCTTCATGAACTAAACCTGGCTGCTTTAGATGAGCAGTGAGTCCTGAAATCTGAGTGAGGTCTCTGTTGATAAGGAACATAGTTGACTTTCTGCTATACTCACCAACTTCTCCTTTTCTGTTTCTGCCTCAGTTTGGCTTCACCTCTCTGTAGATGCCTTTTATCATTTTAGTTCTGTGATTCAGTCCTGTAAACCAGAGGCCTTGGATTACACTGTTTGCCCCCCTTTTTCCTCACTGCAGATTATCTGGGATCGGTTATCCTGGAACACAGCAGCTCTGTCAATTCCAACACTTCTCACATCCTGTTTGTCATTGACAGGAAGTTTAATGGTTTGATTGAAGTTAATTTGCCAGTTTTGTTATTAAAACATGTTTCTATTGAGTTCCCATTGTGCCCTGTGGAGCAGTGGTTGGCTTGGCCAGCTTGGATTTGTTCCTTCCAGTGGAAGTGCTTGGGACTATGAAGTCCTATTTGCACTGGAGTCCTATTTGCACGATAAATACCCATATTGAAATTCTAATGAAAGGTGTTATTAGCATGAAAGTGGCTTGTTCATGAATAGTCCAGTTAAAAATAATTGAGTCAAATTCTTCTTTTTCTTATACCAGCTTAGTTTTACCCTGAGTGAGTGGGCTGGGGTGGCATAATTGAGTGGAGGATCCAGACCATTAGTTCAGGACTTTCATTCAGCGGGTAAATACTCAGTCCTTTAAGCAGAGAATTAATAGCAGGGAGTAGCATAACAAATTTCCCATGCACTGAGTTGAAAATATTTTACACAGACCATCTTTGAAGTACTGCACAGGCAAATGACTTGGCTTATTTGCGTATGTTTCATGTACTCGCTATGAAAAATAATGTTTCAAGCCAAGATGTTTTTGTAATTATCTTTCAGTTAGCTTTTTGCACAGCAGTCTGCCAGTGTCTCTTTGTTCTACCCTGTTTTCATTTTGGCAATATGTTTTCTTCTGGTCTTAAACCTGTTACCCTGTAAGTTCCTGATCACACTGAGAGAAAAGTCCCTGAGTCTTGAGGTTAGAAAATGAGTTACTAAAATGATTTCACTTAGTCAAATGTAGTCTGCTCTGAATAGGAAAGTATATTTAACCTACTTTTATCATTATCACAATATCATCCCTTTAAATATGTGTATCCTTTTGAGAATATGTCCTGTCTGTTACATGATTCAGGGGAACTTTTGTCTCAAAATACATGAAATTTGGCAGCCTTTTGTTAATGTCAGCCCTTTGCTTTCACCTTTCTATTGTCCCTCTTATGTTGGGAGGGAAAATGAAGCTATAGTTCAAGAGAAAGAAGCATGAGAGTGACCATTTTTCCCTCTGTGGGTCATCATCCATCTTCAGATTTGGGCCAGGCAAGATGAGTTCTGTTTCTGATTCTGCACCTGATCTGATTGACCCCAGTTTCCTGTCAAGTCGCAGGTGACTGGGATGTAATGGCAGTTTTTGACTGCAAAATGGGAATTGTAATCAGCCACCTCCAGATGTACCAGGGAGAAGTGTTATGTCCTTACCACATCTTGCTGTGTTTGATAGGGCAGGCACAGTGCTTGCAGGGATCCTGCTCTAAGCATTTCAAGCAGGGTTTTGGAAGTAGACTTGCTTCATGAAGATGAGTCTGACAATTGGAACATTTCAGCTCACCTGTTTCAAATCAATGTGACCTTTGAAACGCATGGAGAAATTGCGCTCCAAGTTGGTGAATTTGTTCTTTCCTATTTTATCATTAGTCTCTCACTTACAGGGCAGGTTAGAGGACAGGCATTTAGTAATCTGATTTTCTTCTCCTGCAGAGTTCTTCAGAATTTGTCAGAGCAGGGTGCCTAAATGCTAGGCAGTGAATTAATTCTATTGCTATATCTGTACAAGTAACTTTTTAAAGATATGGGCAGATTTCCTGCTGTTAAGGTACCCTGTGTTCAGTAACTGCTGTGACATAGAAACAAGTGTGACCGTGCTTCTCTGTTAAAAATAGTGTCACTCTGGCTGGCACAGCTCCTTTGAACTGTGCGGGTATAGCAGAGCACACAGGGAGCTGCTGTTTCCCTGAAGTAACCTCATCAGGCATTCTAGTCAGCAGTAATGTGTTCATATCCATTCCTACTCTTCCCCCTAACTCCTTGAAGCAAATTAAACAAAAAGAAACAAAAGCAGTCAAGTTGTGGGGTTTTTTTCTGCCTATTCTTTGGGTAACAGAAGGTTTTTTGTGTGAGCAGCTGCTTGAGATGTGTATAGAGAACTGTGGCCCAAGATTCCAGTCTTTAGTTGTGAAGAAGGATTTCTGCAAAGATAAGCTGGTGAAACTGCTGAACCCAAGATACAGCCTGCCCATTGACATGCAGGAGAAAATCCTGACCTTTATCATGGTGAGTGGAGTAAACTGTGAGTGTTCACAGTGTCGCTGCTATGTGGTAAATTTTTAATTGTGCAGCCTGTTTAAATCCTGGGAACCTCTTCCTAAAGCAGACCTTAACTTTGGAGCTGTTGTGGTTCCTGCTGCACTGAATGGAATTATCCAGAGTGGAAGAAGGGAATGACTTCTCTTTAGAATATGTTTTAAAAGCATTTGTCTGACCCACTGACTGACCATTTCTGTGACTGTTACTGTACCTGATATTTCAAAACCAGGTTTGGGCACGAGGTTTTCGAGGGATGGTGGATGTGAGTGAAGTAAAAGAAGTTTACCTAGAATTGCTGAAGAAAGGAGTGGAGTTTCCATCCTCTGACACCAGCAGTGGTGGATCTAAGGTGAGGATATACAAGGACACTTCAGAAACAGTATGTGTTAATTTTATAGGACACAGAAGGTGTGTTTGATCTGGGTTTTTTTATTTAAATGCTCCAGGGCGGAATATGACCAAACTACTTAAGCACGTGAGCAGGCATCAGTTTCAATTATAACAGCTAAGATAACAGCAAAGAAACCTGACCTATATAGTAGTTTATTTCATTTCCAATACAGATTCATGGATATGTTCTCAGAAATGAAGCATCTCTGTCTTGAGACTTTCAAAGATCTGTACATGCTGTTTACTTCAAAATTAGTGAGTGCTTAGTGCTCCAAACTTGTCAGCTTCTGAAAGCCTCAAGAAAAATGAGTAAGATTTTCACAAAAACACCTACTGTTCAGAATATGAGCATCATCTGTCTTTAAGATTAAATTGAGAGATGTAGAAATCTATAAGAAAATGTTATTGTGTTCATATCTCTCCAGCTTTGCACAATCCATGCACAGTAAGTGTTATTTAAGCCTATGTCATAGGTAGTGTTGTGTGGCATTTAGGACATTAAATATAAGTATGGTTTGAGCATTGTACATCAGCTGAAAATACAGTACATGGTTTAATGCCATTTTTTCTAGATTTCTTTTCCTTTTTTAGAAGAATTTTCACAAGATCTTTGGGCAGTGTTAAAGCCATCCATCACTGGGGTGGAATCTTGAAATTACAGAATTAGATGTCTATAATTAGTGCAGACAGGAATAATTCAGATTTATCCCGAGTTTGATCTGCTGGTTGAAGAGTGGAGTACACAAAAGCTTATGTATTTAAAGGTTGTCTGAACAAGCCATGTGAAAAATGCTGAAGCTAGAACCTAAGGCCTAACCTAATAGATACTAATTTTTTCCCTCACCTCGTACATTAGAGATTATTTTGTCTACCTCATGTATTTGCCAGTTAAAATCAGTGGCAAACCGTCTGTCTTAGCAGACCTGAACACAGTTTTTACCTCAGTCTCCAGGAAGTGAAGGGTTTGTAGTGTGTAATGCAGGCTGGGGTTTGCATTTGCATTTTTTTAGCAGTCAGTTCAGATGCAATGCAGGTGGAGCTTTCTCAGACTGTTCCTGCTTTTCAGTCGAGGAGGCTTTTGTAGTTCACCTTCTGCAGAGACCCACACTCAGCCCTCCAACCCTTCTGCTGCTTCCCAGTGTCATCACATTCTGAACTGTCCTTCATTGCAAAATTGCAGTAGCACTTTGGGAAAGACTCTTTGCTCTTAGATGACTTAATTGCTAGCCTGTTCTTGAGCCATTCCCACTTTGTCCTGTGATGGAATTTACTTGCAAACCCTTTCTGAAGATATTTGATTTCCAAGCCTCGTTTCATTACAGAATAGCCATTAGACTTATTTTTGTAAATAGGCCTTGCTCAACAAATTCCCTGAGGGCACTGATTATGAGGAAGCTCCTGCGCAGTTGTGTAGTCTGAGAGATGTTCCTCTCTCAGCAGGATTCCTGCTGCAATTTTGTTCAGCCCAAGCTCTGGTTTTTTTGTGTTTTCACAGATTTCACCTTGGCCTTGTGCAAAGTCATCCCTATCTTCTGCCAGTCCTGCCAAACGTTCCTTCCTGCCTCTTCCCACAGGCCCAACGTTGTTGTTGACTCCGGAGCAGGTGCAACACTACAGGTTTAGGGGAGGGTGGGTCCACCTGAAATGTGCTGTGAATGTGTGACTTGAGCAGCCTGGGTGCCACTGGAGGGACCCTCAGTTCACAGGGTGTAGCTCTGGGTTTCTTGTCTTAGGTTTGTGGAATTAGTACTCGAGTATGTGAGGATCTAATCACATCTTACAATGCTGTTATGCAAATTGATTATGTCTTGTTCAGACATAAGCGAGAAAGCCAAATTTGCTTTCACATAAGGCTTGTGTGAAGAGGTTCTCATAAAAAGCAGGAAGGAAAGGACAGTTCTCTTCCATTCCTGCGTGCTTATGTAACTAAAAGGAAGAACAGTAACATCAGTGAGAGGGATTAACTGTGAGGAAAACATGTAGTGCTATCAGGCTTGGATGTTAGTTTGATTGCACATTTAAAAGCTGAACTAATTCCATTCATTTTTGTGGTGTGTTACCAGAGTAAAATAATGCTAGTTAAATCCATATTATACCTAATGGGGAAGAAAGTGTGTATTAGAGGTAAGAATTACTCTGCTTGCTCTGTTCACCTACACAATATTCTCCTGTTGAATTCCAACAGATTGGGAAACTGTACAGTGAACTGGATATGGCAAAAATGAATGTGAGAGTCATGTCATCAATACTGAAAGAAAATGTTCCTGGCTCTGAAAATCCGGATGATATGAATCTTTTACAGGTACATGATAATTCATTGATAGGGTCTATTGGTTTGGTTATAGTTGCTTTTTAAAGTGTTATGTCTTGTCTTTTAACATCTGGATTCAGATTGACAAATGGAACCCAACGACAGGTTTCTATCTCTCATTTTGCTCAGCTTGCTTTCATCTTCTTCACCTTCCCTTGACATCTCGATAGTCAGGAAAGGACAATACAGCTTGCAATGCAAATTTAAGCTCTAGGGAATTCCAAGGGCAAAGGAATTTCATAATGGAGCGTTCTCTGTTGACCATGTTCTGTCAAACAGCCCCGAGAACATTCCAGCTGAATGCAGTTGCCTTGTGGGAGAAAAGATGATGACACAGTCTTGCTCTCATATCCGTCCTGGAGTTTGCAGAGCTCTCTTTATTATTACCAGTCCCTTAGAGGCAGACTGAGGGCCAGTGACGAATATGAAGCGTTGGCTTTATGTGTGTAACCTCACAGGTTGGGAACTTGCTGTGCTACAGAGGAATCTATGTGCTCTTTAAGTGTAGCCTGAAGGAAGTGTATTGCAATAGTCTGGTGATGTGACAGTGAACCTGTACATGTTCCTTCTGTGATATTATGTGCTTATGCTGTATTTTTCTGTTTAGAAATTAAAAGTACAGTATTACTTTAGGATTGCAATAGTGACCTATGTTAATGGAACCTTTTCGGTTTCATATTGTCTGCGAGAACTTAAAAAACTTTTACTACACCCTTCTGTTTCTAACCTTACCTCCAAACTGCTACAGTGAGGAAGCATTTTTGGCAGTTTTGCAGCATTAAGTGTTTTGAAGAACTGATCTAATTTTTGCAAGCCTTGAGTGCACTTCTTCTGCCCAGCGTAGAAATTTTCCTGTGCAATGAACCCCTACTGGGTGCTGTTGAGAATACACTGGTTTAGTATGCTTGACCACCTCTGTCCAGTCCATGACAAGGTTGGGAAACAGAAAAAGTTTGTCTTCCATTTCCTGTCTCCTGCTGTGGCACTTCTGTGTATGGGTGCACAGATTCAGCTGCCCACAGTAAACCAGTGGATTCTTACTGACACTCCCAGTAATAAAATTGTTGGCAAAAGGTTGAGGACAGGGTGTGGAGTTCCCATATGTGGGAGAGTGAATGAAAACTCATTCCTTTCACTGTTGTGCTTTCCGTTCTTTTTCCCCTGTGCACCAAGTGGTGCAAAACATCAGGCATGGCCAGCCTTTTCCTTGAACAATGTTTAATGTTCTCTTTTTGTTTGTGGCACTACCTGGATTGCTTGGATTGGACTTTTGTTGTCACAGAGCAAAATCCTTTATTAAAAGAGCTGCTTGTTTAGACTTTGAGTGAGTTGGAGACATTGATTTCAGTCCCTCAATAAAAACTGTAACAAGGTGAACTTGATCAGTGCAATGTGTTTTCAGTTCTGTATCTTCATTAGTGGCCAGGCTCCTCCCTTTCCCCACCCTGTTTTGGACAAGGCTTAAGATACCAGATTTCACTGGAAATAATATGCTGGCAAAAATAACTGTAGATTAAAGAATAGCTCAGGATCAGCCAAGAAGAGTAACAAACTTTTGTACTGGATGGTGAATAGACATAGTGAACACATAGTGGATGGATGTGCAGGAATTTGGGTCCAGATCAGCAGCTGGTAAGAATTAGCACAAATGTATTGGAATCACTGATGATTGTTATTCCAGCTGCTACTCCATCATTGTAAAACTCCAGTTTTCAGGCAAATCCGTGCCTGAAATGAGTGTCTCAATTTCCTTCTCTATTGAGTATTGACACTTGCAAAGGAGCTAGTCTGCCTGTGTAATGGAGTCATAAGAAATACACATTCTTTAAAATGTGGATCAGGTAGTAAAGTGTGGAGTCGGGGAGGTTTTAAATGTAATTACAGACATTAAGCTGAATACATTTTTGTGTGTTTTATCCTGGGCCATGAAGATACAGTACTGAAAAGTACAGCACTCTGCAATCCTGACACAGATTTAGCAAAGGGGTGCAAATTTCTTTTTCCATAAATAATTGATTTATGTGAAGTATGTATTTTTTTGAGGACAAATCAGATCACTTTGAGTATCAAAGCAATTTCTGAATCGTAGTGTGCAATTAGAGTCATGTTCCCCCTCCTTCGTTTTTTTTGTTTCTTTAAGCAGAGCCAGCCTGCGTTTGCAACTGCAGTGTGAGTGAGAAAAAATGCTGGCTGAGTTAAAGTTCCTGTTGCTAAAGAATTTGTTTATTTGAACATGCAAAATCTGCAGAGGGGAGTAATATACAGAGACTGTCTTCCACTTCACCTGGCAATAATGTAAAATTCTGCTTAATAACCTCTCATAATTCTCCTATCTGCTGATTCTGTAAGGTTTGTGTTACTTTCTCAAAAGTCCATAGATTAAGTTTATCCAGACTTCCCACTTAAAAGAACAGTTAGAGCTGGAGACTTGTCACAGAGCCCTCCTGACCTTCAGACTAATATTGTCTTTTCTTCAAGCAGACGTTGAACAGGATTACATCCAAGTATCCTGCTGGGTTTAATCAGCTTCAAGCAGGATCAAATCACATTGGCTCTACATCACCCAGAAGTGTCTTTGTTATTTTGCAGTTTGTGATTTAGGCTTTAGAGACAGATATATCTTTAGAAATGAAGGTGGGTCAAGAGGTAGGGGTTAGGTAGGAGTTGATGTGGTGGTGGGAGTTGTGACCCTGCATTGCAGAGGTCAAAGATGTGGACGTTGTTCTATTTGCAATGGCTGGTACCTGTGTGGTTTGTGTAAATTAAGGAATGTTACCTGTGACTCTGCAGTGCTTGAGTGTCTTATCATTCATCTCCAGAAGTGACAAATTGAGAGACCACAGTTACGATTTTTGATTTTTTTTTTTCCTTCCCTTGCCTTGGGCAGAAATTGTACAAGACCTGTCGGATGATGCAGGAGAGGATCATGGAATTGTTGATGACAGTGGAGAATGAAGATGTGATTGTTGAGCTAATACAAGTAAACGAAGATCTGAATAATGTCCTCCTGGGACATGAAAGGTAAGTGCAGGGCCTCTCTCCTCACATTGGAATCCTACCTGAATAAATGCACTTAATGGAGAGATGGTCCCTATGCCGAGTGTTGATTCTCCCCATGGAGACAGGTTTTATCCTTAAATTCAGAAAAGAAATGTGATGGCAAAAGGAGAAAATTATGTATTTTCTGCCTCCTAAACACTTCAGAAATGGTTCAGGAAAGTAGTTAGGAAACCGTTAGAGTGGGGTAAAGCAAGTTAACTGCATGGACAGGAAATCAGATGGAGGCACGCAAAAATAATTTTGGAATTTGACATCCCTTTTTGGCAGAGTCCAGTGAATTTGTCAACAGCTGCTACAAATCCTTTGGTGCTGGTGCTCGTCCTTATCTCTGTTAAGTGTCTGTGCTTCCAGGAAAGAATACTTGTCCTCCTTTCTAAACAATTTTGACAGCTTTACTGCAGGAATTGGCCATGGAGCAGCCTTCTGCCTCATTGCATCCTTAGGAGAGTTGCTTACTGTTCTCAGCTGGATTGAAACACACTGTTCTGCTTGTCTTACAGCAGAAAATGTTTCTTTCTTTCACAAATGAAAGCACAGCAGTACTCCTATTGACATCCTGGGTATTTGTCTGTTATGGCACTGGTAGCATGACTGGATGCTGGCAAAACTGAAATTAGTTTTCAACTCAAAATTCCAGTGTTGTTCCCCAAAATATCACATGAGTATACTCATGGAGAGTGTTCTGATGCAATAGGAGATATCTTCCGTCTTAAGTAGCTGATCTCTTCCACGGCTAAAAAGTGTTCTAGGAATCATTATGCATCAAGTGCAATTGTTCTTTATGAAATTTAGCAAATTTATAGAATTTAGTCATCTTTTCTTTTTAACCCTCTTCTGAGTGCTGCACTGAAAATATCATTAATTTTTTTAAGTGTCAAGCATAAACTTTGGGCCTAATCATGACAACATTGTGTTCATTTACCCTTAAATCTTATGTCAGCTGTAGTGTTGGTAGATTTTACAGCAACTGCCTTGAAAGAACTGCGTGCTCACTTCTTCCTTTAGGAGGTTTTTCCTTTTAATAAGCAAAAAAGGAATTCTATTCAGCTTTTGTGTAAACACACTGAAGTCAGATGCGGGCTTACATTTTTTGTTACAAGTGATGAATACTGGTGAGGCAGGGAACCTTGATCTGTGAATAGGAGCTTGTGGGTATAATTCAACAGATTCCTCAGTAAAGACATGGTGATGGAAAGAGTGATTAATTTGGAGAGAAAACTACTGTATTCTAGTAATGTAATGCTATGGTTTGTATGTAACAGGTCTTCCTGAGTGCAGATCCATTGCACTTCAGAGTGGATAAGTATAAACACGTATCTGGTTAATTTTGTGTTGCAGATTTGTTCCTTGGATCTCCCTCTGGACAATGAGATATGTAAAGGGCCAACTTATTTTAACGAGCTACATCTGTTTCACACTCTGTGTGTTGTTGGAGGATGAGTCGTGCTGCATTTTCTGTTTCTGATTATTAATGTAGAATCCAAATTAAATTCGGAGCAATCTCCACTGTGCAACCAACAGTTCATGTGTGTAACAGTGCCTCCCTCTAGTGTCTCTGCAGCTTCTTGGTTCTTTCTGGATTTCAGATAAATACTTCGTGCTCTGCAGTTGGAAAGGTTTTTTTTTTTTCCCTGCCGTTTCTTCATGCATCTGTACTCTTTCTGGGCCTCCCTAGTACAGTGACCCTGAATAGCAAAGGCAGTTGGATAAACAGTCTCCTGTCTATACAACTCTGGGCTCCTGGTGCTGAAACATAGTGACCTTCTGGATGCTCAATGTCACCTGCCTGGGTCTGCTCTGGACCCACAGTAGCACTGTTACCACTCCTAGTACATATGTATTCATGCAGGTAGATTTTTTTGTTTGTTTCTATTAAAAAAAAATTATTTCAAAGGCCTGCACTAATGAGAGGGTTGTGTGCCAGAGGAGGTGTGTGGTTTGTCCTGGGAGGGCATGAGGGAATGCCCAGAGGTCTGAGGACAGAAGGCTTCCTGGGACTCAGCTGGACAAGTGTTCTGGTCAGAAGGAGCTGGATGCACAGTGGATGTTCATAGTTACCAACCTGGTGTGAACAGAGGCAAACCACTGTCAGAGGAGCCTTGGTTTTGTTTAGGAACAAGCAGATGGTTGTCTCCTAACGTGAGACCAGGAACAAACCAGGTGGTGTTGGTGTAGGAGATCCAGGACCACAGCCCTGGAATGGGAGTCAGATTGCCCATAAAGAGACCGGTGCCCCAGAGACAGCATTTGGAGTGCTTGTTCGGTGCTTCTGGAGTCTTTTGAGAATCAAACGTTGATTATTACTGGTTTCATGTTCTTCTGAAGGACATCACAGGAATGTAAGAATGAACATTTAACTCTGCACCTTCAACAGGTTCTCAAGGAACAGAGTTCGTTTCCTGGAGAACCAGAGGATACAACGTGACCGGGAGGAGGTAATTAAGGATGAACTCCTGAACTGCAGGGCTGCAAACATTCCTTTTGCTCTTCCTTGTGAAAAATGGACTTTTGATACATGCAGAATTTTATTTTCTAGTTGAGAGGTAGAGGAGACAACAGACTGACACTACTCTTACTGATTTTTCTGAACTCTCACTTGCAGAATTTCATGCAAATTCATGTAACTAAAGCAGCAAATAGTGTCAAATCTAAGAGGGAAGCTTGGGCAAGAAAAATGAGGGAGACATCTATTTAAATGCTGGTTTATTGCCTCTTCAGCTAAGCACAATTATCTGCCATGCACAAAAGGAGAAGCCATAGGTTCTTTTCATTTGTTTTCTGTTAATGATCTAGAGACTAGAAATACTGTTGCACTTTGAGAATTCACTCTTGCTGCTGATTTTTTTCCTGAGTCAGAGTTTTTTCTGAATTGTGAATAATGGCTTGTAGCAAATCTTTAATGACTGTCCTTTATTGATTGATAATTATGGTTGTTGATTATGTTGCCCAAAGCAGTTTTGCACACGTTTCAGCTTCTCCTAAGCCATAGTTGTGCAGTCGTCTAGGACTCAATATGAAAATGCATTGTGAATGCTGAAATACTGCTGACAATTATTTTAAAAAGGTAGAAGATGATCTTGTTTGTCTTGAAAAGCCACTATTACTACATTCTGGTTATGTAGGTGGATGGTTTTGCTTGATGGATGCACTGTTGGGTTAGTTAATAGTCCAAATGGTGCAGTCTGTGCATTTTTGTATTATTAAGGAGACTCTGAGTTTAAAATGCATCATCTTTTACTTATTTATTTTTCATCTGGTGTGACGAAACCTGTATGATTCAAGCATGTGGTTTTATTAAACCTTTGGCTGGCTACATTTTTAATTCCAACACATTCACAGGAGAAAGGAAGGGAACTCTTTTCTATGTCCTAGGAAACATTATTGTGATTTTGATTTTTTTCTATCCAGAATGGGACTGGAAAAAATCAATCTCCTAAGTATGTATCAAATCTCATTAACACAAGTAAGTAGCATGAAAAGAATTGTATAGGATCGATCAAAAGATAAGTATCAGACCTGTAACTAAACAAGTTCAGAATGGCTTTATAGAATTGAGTCCTTTCTGTTTTCTACTGCAGAACTGGTTTTCTTTATTTTTTGAAATTGATCTTTTCTGAAATGCATATTTTGTTTCATTAGCTACATTTCACACACACAGAGTCCTGATCTTCTCTTATACTTACCAATTTTTAATACTAAGATTTTAAAAGTTTTTATTTTGTGAAAACAGTAATTTGTTTAAAACTATGCAAGTTCCTTAAAAAAAAACCCCAAAAAACAAAACACCAGGAAAAACCCAAAATAATTTACTCTTTTTCAAATGTTAAGCTGTACAGGAAACAGCCATCTGCTCCCCCAAGTGACCTACTTGGCCTCTCCATAGATTCTCCATCTTCTGTGACTGCAGTGGTGCAAAGTGACCTTGCAGTGTCTCCTTCAGGCCCAAGTAAGTGGTGAATGCCTCTTTCCCTTCCATTTTGCTTCCCTAAAACAAACCCACAGGAGCTTAGTGGAGCAATCAAGAAGTTCCTTGTAAGAAAGAAAACAAAGATACTCCTTAACTTTAAGAATGTTCCTTAAATTTTCTTAAAAGTAGAATTGAAATGTGTCCATAGGAACAAAACTGTAAGGTAGTATAAGGTTGCCTGTAATTTTTTTACAATAATCTTTTTCCCCCATTATATAGATTTGAGCAGTAGAACATGCTCTGTTTTCTATTGCAGTGAGGCCCGTAAAACACTCTGGTAGTTGCTTGTTCTGTAGACTTGGAAGGAAGAAACAGGGTTTTTTCAGGAGTGTTAGAAAGACTTGGCTTCAGGTACCCTGAACTACTGTTTGCAGAAGCCCCTCCATTACCCACTTCAGGGAAGTCCATATACTAAAGCTAAAGGTATGAATGTCCCCCTGGGAGTAAATGCCTAGAAGTCCATTTTAATCCTTTACAAATAGTGAAAAGAGTTTTAAGTGGTAACTACCATGTAGAGCTCTGCTGATGCTGTAAATGTAGAGGTAAATATCTTGGATCTAAGACTTTTCAGAGTCATTAAAATTTTGCCTTTCATGTGATAAACAGCAATTCATTTCAGACTCTTTATAGACCTTCTAAACAAAAACTTTGCTCTTTCACTGTTCAAAGTACAAGTTGCTACTTTTGCATAATAATGTTTAAATTATCATTAATTATCGCTCTGAATGTCAGATGGCCTATCTGCACACCCTGAAGATAAAACCAGGCCTCATCCATCAATTTACCCACAGCTGGATTCAGCAACTCCTACAGAAGCTCATCAGTCCCAGTGAGTAGTTTCTTATCACGGAATGGGAATGGATAACAGATCCTTAGGGGTATTAGTGCTCTATAATTCATCTAATGAATATAGGAAGCTCTGAGGACACAGATTTACTACTTTTACATATTAGTCCAGTAAAACAAGTGAAAATTCCCTCTGTGCTACACATTGATTGAGAGAGTTCAAAATATGCCTGCAGCACTGTTTTGTCATAAATAGACATAAATGTACCTGACTTTCAGGAGGGAAAGAGAGAAACATGAAACAGGTCAGTAAAAGAGTTTAAGACAGGAGAGGTGTCCTTCTAATTCCTGTGCATGGGACACTGGTCCATCTGCCCATGCTGCTCGCAGTTGTGACAAACAGGAAAGACAGACCAGCCAAAAAAATAATGAAAAATCAGAATAAACAGTTTTGATAATTTCTTACTTACATTCAGTGTATTGCTCTCTCCTAGATTTGCAGCTGAAGCACAAAACTATAATGTAAGCAGCCCAGCTGGACACACATATAGCAATGTGAGTAATACTCATGTTCAGGATGATCATTCTTGTCTGGCAGCTGTCAAATGAGAACTTTTGGATTTACCCCAACTGCTGTCCAAGTGGGATGCAAAGATCTCTTCTGTGGCCCTTCTCTATACCTCAGGGAACATTCTACTAGGTGACCAGGTCAACTTTCCTCTTTTGCTGCCACAGATCCTAATGTGGAAGCCTGTTTCCTTGGGTCCAGCACAATCCCAGAGCAATTTGCAGAAAGCACTTGCTCTATTATTGTGTATTTTATATTTGTGTTTAATTTGTTGCTATGCAAAGCAAGCTGAGATCTCCTCCTATTGCCATGATGTTACTCTGGTGTATTTTCTATCTCAAATAAGATATTAAAAACAAATATACAAAAAAAAAAATTAAAAACAACCCAAAGCCCCCAGAAAAACACAGCCCACCAAAAAAGTCACTTAAACCCCAAGTACAGTGCAGGAGAAATGTCATGCTGCAGAGAAATACCCATGACAGAAGGAATGGAAAGAATATGAAGGGGCTTTGAAGCAATGTTATGAAGGCAGTATGAAATAGAAAGGATGAGAAGCAGCTCCCAAACAAACATGCACAGTCCTTATTTTAAACTGCAAATCAAAGCAGATGTTTGAATCTGCATAGTGTAACAAATCACACAGAAGGAAATTAGACAGATGTGCTATAGAACACTAAAAGTTGCTTTGAAGGTTATGTGGAGAATGGAGATTAATTGGGTTGCTAACTCTTGGCCTTGGAATTTTACCTGCAGTAGTCAGAAATTAAAGAGAAGTCAGCAATTATATAAGTTAGGTCAAACCACTTCTCATAGAACAATCTGTTTATGCATTGTTTTGCTTGATGTCCTTAGCTGGCGACTCTTTTAAGCCCAGTGCCTCTGAACCCAGTAAATCTGCAGGCTGGACAGACTGTGCCATTGAATGGACCATCACCAGCAGGTAATAAATACTGCAAATCACCTCTTTCATGTTTCATTTTCTTGTTAGAACTTAAAACCTTTACATAATGGCTGTCAGTGACTAGGAGCAGCAACAAACATTGACAAAGTCATATTGCTCATGGGTGCTTACACGTCTCTATTACACATCTGTCCATTTTAGCATTTAAAGCGGCTGAATCCATAGCAGATAATGTGCTACTTTCAGGAAGACACAAAAACCATGCAGTAATCATGCTTGTCATTCTCTTTTAAATCTGGATGTGTCTGCCTGTCTTTATTCTTCAGCTACATCAAAGAACAAGTCACAGTCACCTCATTACTATGAGATAATGGAATTTGATCCCTTGGCTCCTACTGAGTAAGTAACTTTTAAAATAGAATTTTAAAATTCTGAGGTGCAAAAGGCAAAATGGCTTTCTCTTCTGAGAGGGAAAACAGACCACTCTACTTAGGCTGAGTTAACTGACCAGCTGCATCACTGATGTAAATGACAGTGGCTGCATTTTGTATGTTTTCTTCCAATATTTCTGGCATAACCAATTAAGGAATAAACTGTAGTGTGCTCATTAACTGGCATCTGTAAAAATGGAGCAGTAATGCTGTGTCAAAATTACTAAAATACTATCCAGTGATACAGAATGGTGAAGGAAATATTGTCAGGGTCCTGCTGGAGGAAGCTGATAGAACTTCAGCACAGGTAGTTGTGGAACAAGGTAACCAAAGGAATTCCTGTTCACAGCAATCATGTTTTTTAAAGAATGTTTTTCTACTGCATATGAAAAAAATCCTCAATTTAAATATAAACTACAAAAGGGAATGGATGCTATGTCTCTCCAGAAGGCCAAAATAGTGAGACAACGAACTAATACAAAACTTAACAGATGGCAAGACTCCCCTTTCTAACAGTAAATTGCAAAAAAATTGCAAAAATATACAAAACTTATTTCCAAGGAGCCATTGAATTCTGAGGTAGGGAAATCTCAACAAAGCTTCCATGGGTTTTTTTTAATTAGTGCAGTAATTGCACAGTGGTGCACTTGCCATTTGCGCTTTGCAGACCTGTTCCCAGACTTGTTTGATCAAAAGTAACAATGTCCAGAGGTACCTAATTAAATGTACAATCAGACAATCAGAGCAGGTTTGGCTCTTTGTTTCTATGGAAACTTGGCATCCTGCAAGGGAAGCTACACTGTAAACTTTGGGCAGGATTTCCCTGGTGCATTTTGTCAAAATAAAATGTGATGTAAGAGTCGCCCTGCTCCTCCTCTTTCAGAGCTATTTATGAAGAAATTGATGTTGTGCTGAAGACAGAAGTTTAAAAGAACACAGACTGAAGGTGGAGGTGGAATCCTTTCCTGAACACTCTCTGGTGCTGGTCCTGTGCAGTGCTTCCTGTAACTACAAGTGAATAACAGAAGAGATTTTGCATTTTGACACAACAAATAATTAGTGTTGGAGTACTAAGTTGTGTGCAAGTTGCAGAGTTATTTGGCTCTACACTTTGACAATTTGTCCTAAATGTTCAGCTGTGTGTTCTTCAAAGTCACTTGGATGGTTATTTTAAAGTATTTTGGGGGCCTTTAAAATGTGACTTCCAAATTCACCTGTGTATGAAGTAACACTTGACACCTGGCCACAAGTAAACAAAAAGGACATTACATTCACAGAAACTGCAGAATCCAGTTTCTCTTTTGGCCTCACTGCTGTCTATGTTCATCTCCCTAGAAATCTATCGGGCTTTTGATATATAAATTTTTTTCTAAAATTGGCCTCTTGATGATACATGACTGAAGACGTGCAATGTTGCTTTCCTACATCCTTAATACAGATTTTCCTTTTTTGTTTTCTTCCTAAAACCCCACAGTATAGTTGGATTTTTTTCTTGGGGAGAACCTAAGCTGGGACACAAAGTGCTGTCATCCATAATTAACAGAACAGGAAAAAAACCTGCTTGTTCCTATGTTGTTGTTGTTGCTTTTATTTACTCAGTAAATATGGGAGGGAGATCAACTATTTCTTTCAGTGTTCCTGCCCTGCAGAGATTGTTCTGGTGAAGGAAAAATTAATCATCTACAATGCAGATGAGCAATAGTTACCATTTTAATTACATTGTTTAACTCTGTTAATAACTGTTTTTATCTTTTAATAAGTGCCTTGTCTGTTTTAATGCTAAATGTAAACTGTGCACTTTAACAGGTATAGTTCTCTGAATTTATAGCTGATACAAAATTTGAGAACTTAGTTTGTGTTCATAGCAGATAAGCTAATTTGTAAACTAACTGCATTTTAAACATTCCTTATGTTAACTGTTTAAGGGATAAGAAGTTCTCAGTTGGTTTTGCAATTTTTGTAGCATAAAATTCCAAATAAAAGCAAATGCTGAGAAGTAAACTCATCACTTCCAAGTTTTTCTCTATTTGTGTATTCCGTGAAACCTAAATGTAGGTAACATTGGAAGTATTTTAGTGTGAATCTGTGCAGTTTGCTGCAGGACCCTTGCTTCTATCCAAAACACCACCTTGACAAAGTTGGGGGTTTTGTAAGCTGAGGTGAAAAGGTGAGTTGCTTTACTCTAATTTTTCTTGCATATTTGGAGTGGTCTGGACTGCGGCCTGAGAAAACAGCTAAAAATAGGATTTGAGGTGGATAGATTTTTTAATTTTCCCCCTACAGCTTAGTTGTATTGGCAGAACCCACACAGTGAAGGGTAAAAATCAAACTGGGCTGTTCCAGTATAATCCATAATGGGCGATTGCTGGCGGAACCTCTCAGTGTTTAAAGCAGCACAGTGGTCACAGATATATGGAGGGGAATTGGCTAATTACCAAGGTTAGAGCCTGTGTTATAGAGGGAATGTGCTCAGCATCTGTGCAAATTTGGGCTTTCAAACTTGGGGGGAGAACCCACGTTTTTATGGACTTGCCACTTGCCAGGGGGATATTCTTTTTCTTCTGAAGAGAATGGCCAGAATAAAGCAATGGGTGGAGAACTGCCATAATCAGTTCATCTTTTAGAAGGACAATGGACTAAAGACAACTGAGGTCAGTCTTTTTTTTCCCCTAGCCTGGATTCTGAGATTTGTCTTGATGTTACTTTTTTTTTCCTGAAGCATACCGGAATTATAAAGCTTGCTGCTATCTTCCTACAGATGTATTTCATTTGTGTGGGCTCCACATGTTCTGCTGGATAAAATGCATTAGAGAGTGAAAGAATGACAAGTTTTCAATCTTTAATATATAGTGAAGACCTGAATGTCATCCAGAATCTGTTTAAACAACACATGTAATTGGTACAATACCACACTGTAAAGGTAGCATCCATTTATTTTCAAAACACTTTTTTGAATTACTATATGCAAATATAATTGAGACTGAAGTAACTGGAAGTTATTTCTGAAGTACCCATTGCCTTTTCAGCATCCAAGCTAACCAACATTAGCCTTACTTTATCAGATCTTCTCTGCTGGAAGAGGTAAAGACCTGGCCCATCAGAAGAGATACTGGCTGAGATTAATTTCTGTCTGAAAATGAGCAGGTTACTTGAACTTGCTCTGCAACTCATTCCTGGTCTGCAAGGCAGTGATAAAGTGTTATTAGAACTATCCCACAGACAATGACCAAAAGTTACATAAATACAGGCTTACGTGTTCTGACGGTAAACAGAGTCCCCTTGAAGAGCTGCTGCACTGCTGGGCAGGCTTTGGCGAACTCAGCGTCTGAATGGGCTGATTTTGGTTTTTGAGGAGACTCCTATGCTGTTCATTTAGCTGCAATTCAGAGCAGCTGTTTATGCCCTGCCCTCCCCTCAAAGCATGTCAGACACAAGCCAAGCTTGTCTCTTGTGGAGATGCCCGGAGTACAGCCCTCTGCAGAGACAAAGAGCACTCACTAGCAGCACAGATACTTCAAATGAGTGGGACACAACACGGAAATAAGATGGTGTTTCCAAATGGAAACCATGCCACAGATCTGATGTGCTTGCGCTTAAATACTGTTCTCATGATAACAGTTTTAAAGCAGTCTGCTCTTACCAAATGAACTACTGATTCAGTAATAATGTGAGAGGGTGCATCACCTTCTGAATCACCATATGCTCCTGTGCCAGGGAGGGTTACACAGAAATACAGTCTCTTTGTTAAGTTACGAAATTACCTTAATTTATTATCTGGGTTTACCTTTTTCCAAAGTAACTTAACATGCAAGTTATTTTCCGGAGCCAGCAATGGAATTTTAGATGCTTAATCAACTGGTTTTTTCTTCTGTATTTAAATGAAGATCTTGATTTACATGTTGGTTCAAAAATTTGACTTGCAGTATTCAGATAACATCTTACGAAGAGATGGCCTGAGAAAACCCCCTCTATTTCAGCAACAGTGTGTTCCCTTCCACTGTCTGATGAAGAAATACTATCCCTAAAAAACAGGGATACATTAAGTTGGTTTCAAAAAAAAATATATATACACATACTTTCATAACAGCATGTGCCCATGGTGGTTTAATAATATAATTTCATACTGCACAGTACTCCTGCAGGTTTTTTTTCCAAGGAAAAATGGCCTCAAAACCTGCACTCAGATGTAGCCTAAGTCCCATTTTGTAGAGAAGGCCCATTACTGATACCCAGGAAGTGGCAACTTCTGTCCTTCCTTTGCTTCAAAGAAGGTGTAAGAGAGGGTGATCAAATCAACTTTAGCCATTTTAGGGTCCTCTGCAAACTCCGGATCAATGTAGAAAAAGACAGGCATGTCCACTTCCTCCTGAGGATTTAGCCTCTGTTCTTCAAAACAAAAACACTGTGGGGGGGAAGTCCACAATTAGACAACAATAGTGATGATAAATTATATCTCTGCCAACATGAGAGAAATCCTCATGGTTTAAAATAAACTCTCGTTCCCTGTACACCCTTAAAATCCTGGGATCAATAAGATGAGCAACAAGACAGCAATTATGTTACTATGGTGCTATAGGAAAAGAATAAATTAGCTTAATGAACTGTGTAAAGGTGTCAAGGGGCCACGCCAGCTCACATCTTTCCGCCTGCCCTCAGAGTGGTACTAAATAACACAGATTTTGGAGCCACTCTAATGGGATGAGCAGCTTGGTGTGAGGGCAGTAAGGCTAAGAAATAATTGATGCACTTTATCATTTGAAAAAAAAATCAAGGTATTTTCTTAAAATGTTGGCATACGAAGAATGGTGTCCAGGATTAAAATTAAAGAGTTAATTTATGGGTAACTGTTTTCGCTTGTATAAAGGAAAATGCAATCTCTGGTTTGTTCATACTTACTTGTATTTTATTGAAATACTGTCCTGCTTCAAAGGGGACAACATTGTAGGTGGAGATTCCAATTACTGGTTTGTCAGTAGGATTTTTTGCTTTATAAAATGCCAGTGCAGTCTCTCCTGGTACCACCTGTGTAACATAATTGTACAGTGATTTTCATTTTTTTTTTAAATCCACTGCAGCCCTCCACCCCTCAAACTACGTTCTTTAGACTTTATCTAGAATTCATTTTCTCTTTTGCTGTTTCAAACTGGTTATTTCACAAATATTTTTTGATTACATGCAATTCATTCATATTCAAAATTTAAAGCTTCAATACTTTTCTATGTATTTTTAATCTTACCCATTTTGCCTGAGTTTTCTATTATTCTCAGCAGTTCAGCAGCACACAGAGCTTTTTTTAATAAGCAGATTTTTATATGGTTTGCATTTAATTTCTGAGGTTATTCTTTCAGTACTGGACTCAGAATCTATTAAGAAGCATTACTCCTTATTTTGAGAACTAATTTGAAACAGAAAAGTTAAATTATTTGTGATTTTTAAAATTATAAATACAGTTTCTATAAGGATAGGGGCAAGAGGAAAAACAGTACGGGTTTAGATATACTGTTATACTTTGTATTTTAAGTATATATATATACACTTTTGCAGTGTATATACCATGTGCACGTGGTGTATATACCATGAAGTGTATACATAAATATAGTTTCAGTAGCTTTTTTGATAGCTTGATGGCGTGGCAGAGAGGCAACTACATACAATGTCCTGTAAAAAGGACATTGACATGCTGGAGCATGTCCAGCAAAGGGCAACAAAGCTGGTGAAAGGTCTATAAAACATGTCTTGTGAAGAACAGCCGAGGGAGCTCAGCTTGTTTAGTCTCAAGAAAAGGACATGCAAGGGGAACACGACTGCTCTCTAGAACTACTGACATGAGCGTGTACTGAGGTGGGGATCGGGCTCTTCTGCCATGCCTGTACTGAGAGGACCAGAGAAAATGGCCTTGAGATGAGACAAGGGAGATTCAGATTAGATACAAGAAACATTTTTCAGTGTTGGTGTGGTCAGGCGTTGGAAGGAGCTGCCATGGGAAGTGGTAGAGTCACCATCCCCGGAGATGTTCAAGAGGCGTCTGGACCTGGCGCTGGGTGATGTGGTTTAGGGGTTACAGTGCCCCCGTGTGCACGGTTGGACTGCATGATCTTAAAGGCCTCTTCCAAACTTGAGCGCGGCTCTGCGCGGGGGAAGGCGGTGACTCACGTAGATCTCGCTCTGCTGCGGTTTGAAGTTCCACTGGATGCTGGCGTGCGTGTCGGCGTTGAACGTGACCCTGATGACCCGGTCCCGCACGGGCTCCATGCGCTCGATCCGCTCCGCGCCGCGCCCCGCGCCCGCCGTCCCGCCGAGCCCTGTGGCCTGTCAAGGAAGGGCAGTGAGGGCCCCGCGCCCGCGGAACCGGCGCCGGCCGCGGGCCCCCCGTACCTGGCAGTAGAGGCGGTAGAGCGGTACGGCCGCGTACGACAGCCCCACCATACCCACGGCCGCCGCCGCGATGTAGCCCACGGCCGAGCGGTTTCGGCGCCGCCACTCCTCCTCCTGCTGCCAGGTGAAAGGGTTGGAGCTGCGCACGCCGCGGGTCCCGCAGAGCCCGGGCCGGGGCAAGGCCCCGAGCCGCAGCCCGCGGGCGCAGCGCGCCCAACCCAGCGCGCACAGCGCCATAGCGGCAGCGCGGGGGCTCTTGGGACAGGTGGTCAGGGAACGGGGCGGGGAATGGGGCACTAACGGGGCGGGACGGAGGTGGGAACGGGGCGGGGAATGGCACGGGAACAGGACGGGAGTGGAGGCGGGAAGGTAGCGGGAGAGGGCGGGTCGAGCCGCCATCGTATCCCCGCCCGCCGCGCCCCCTTAGAGCGCGCTGAGCGTGGGGGTTCTGCCGGAGCCAGCTGTGGTTGACCCCTCCTCGCTCGCCAGCGGGACGGCTCGGGTGCAGGTTGCGTACGAGGTAACTGGAACAGCCGCCAGGCCGGCGAGGTTTCGCGCCCCCGGTACCGCACTAAGCGGGCTGTGCTGGACGGGAGCGGCACTGAAAGGCCGGCAAGGAGCGGGGTCACCGGGAGGGGTGGTTGTCCCGCAGGTACACCGCACCAGAGGTACCAGGGTACTGAGGGATGACCTGGCTCCCGCAGGTACCTGGTTATCACTCAGGTTTCGTGCTGGCGGCCCCGGGACAGGCGCTGGGCGCGGGGCCGCTCCGGGTGGTCCCTCCGAGGCCTTGCAATTTTCCCCCTTTTGTGCACACTTGACACCGGTTGTTTGTTCCTTTTCCCCACTGGTGCTTTGCTTCACGTTAGTTTCATTTCTAGGGATTTGTTGTTCAGGCACAGATGTTGACACGCTGCAAAGGGAGCGAGTGCTGTTTGTAAACAGCAGTAACCTCAGGATGGGCGAAGTCGAGCAAATTCACAAACAGTAGTTTTTCACACGGCTGGTGCCATGCACTGTAATAAACTTGCTGTAGCAATACTTGAATTTACTGCTTTAGAGCTGTGCTTCTTTTCTCCTTTGGTGGTTCCAGTAACGTGAATCACACAAGGACTGGCAGCTCCTGGTACTGCTTCATTTTCCATGTTGAATAAGAAAATGGTAAAGGCTGCAGTGTAGCCGTACTGTGGTATTTCCACTGTGTTGAGATGCCTGGTTTTTTGGTCCTTTAGCAAGCAAAACCTGAAAACGTGTACTGCAGGAGCATTTGTGGTATTCCAAAGTGGATTTAACATCTTTCTCACGGAAAGAAATACGGACACGCAGGAATTAGTGTGGTTTTGTGGAGGTTGACACTGCACCTGGGGATTCTGCTGTATCTTGGCCACGGTTTGTGGTGTGACACCGGTGCCAAGAGCACCTGTGCTGTCTTTGCCCGTGTTTTGGGAGAGTTCCTTGTCCCTCTTGTCTTGGAAATAATTCCTGTTCGGGGTTGTAGCATGGGAGGGTTCAGCCGTGCACCTCACAAGGTCAGGAAGATTTGCTACTACTGATACAAAGAGATATTTTTTGCATTAATGCTTTTATAGTAGTTTTTGGAATGATTGTAGTTCAGTACATCCAGGGTTGTATTTCTTGTCAACCTGTTGTATGTACTAATAAAAATACAATGTGAATTTCTGGGGGGTTTTGCTACATTAGTGGTGTGTAAGCCCATTTTGTGTGTTTTGGCCTGTTCTACATACTTCATGTGAGAAGTTCAGAGACACTATTTATTTACCAGATAGTAAGTTAAAAAAACATGAGAAAACAAGACACACAAAATACCTGATCATGTTCCAAGCAACATTCCTTCTTCAAGTAACTTTCAATGGAAAAAAAAAAAAGAGGTGTCTTTGCCTTCAGCAGTTACATTACTTCATCCTAGAATTGCAGTCTGTTCTTGCCTTTTTCAGAAGATTTTAATCACAAGGGATTCGGGTTTATCCTAATTTCTACCGTATAAATTAAGAGGATGTGAAATGTTTTGCTACTAACTGCAGCAAAGTCCAAGTTGTTAACTGTTTTCAGCAATGAATTGTATCAGTTTTGTCATGGCAGTTGTCTTTTTCCGGTTTGATTTCAACTAGTTAGTAATAAATAAGATTGTTTTCAGTGTCTGAAAATAAAAATGGCCATGTAAATTTCAGAAAGTGGTTTCTCCTTTTTTTTTTTTCAGCAGTTTTGATCCTGGGTAGGAGCCTGTTCTTCATGTGTCAGAACTCTTCATTTTGAACTTTTATTTAAATAAGCTTCTAAGGAGATGTCCAGTACAGATCTGCTCACAAATACAGAGAAGGAGTAAGTACTTTTTTTTCCCTAGATGCAGAAATACAATTACTGGATTATAATATGAAAATTCTTGCAGTTTCATTGGTAGGATCTTGTTTTGATGAAGTCTTAAAGGAAAATAACTTTCCTATTGAAGCAGTCTGCAGTAACATCGTAGAAGAGTTGACACCAACACCAGTGAATCTACACATTAGGGGAGGAAATGTCCCTTAAGCTTTTCGTTAAGTTAATCAGCACTTGGTTGGGACTGGTTTTGTAGAGATAAAACCCTGCATAGAGATTTCTTAATTTAATGCTTCTGAAGTATGAAAACATACTTGTATATAGTAGATCACTTCCTTGTACATTTGGGGTACCTGCAGTAGCATAAGATATGGTATGGAGGTTTTGTATCATAGTGCATTAATTTTTCAGAATACTCTGTCTCTATACCTTTAATATTTTATATGTAGTGCTTAGGAACCGTCATATTTTTACCAATGTCACGGGATAGAAAATAATAATTATATTCATTCTATAAAACATAATGTTATGCACTTAAGAGTTGGATCAAATTCTAAATGTCAAACATGCATTCAGTCATGATTGAAAACTGTAACTCCAGACCCTTCCCAAACTGCCAAATAATCATGCCAATGCTGTCATCAAAACCATGATTAAAACCAGGCACAGGCAGCTCTTGCTGGACTTACTATGTTTGCTGTACTTGTGCAATAGAATCCAGCAAAGAGTATTCAGAAGAATAGTGAAACAATTTAGCACAGATTTAGAATTATGCCACCTCATAAATAACTTGATTGTTTTGAAAAACAAAACCACAAAACATTAAAAAAAAACTAAGTTGCTTTTTACTGGGACCTGAAGAAGCCAACACTCTGCTTGTCTGATGGAAATT
Source organism: Eulacestoma nigropectus (assembly GCA_013397775.1). Lineage (NCBI taxonomy): Eukaryota > Metazoa > Chordata > Aves > Passeriformes > Eulacestoma > Eulacestoma nigropectus. The sequence continues at coordinate 52,329 of VZTE01006672.1, forward strand.
CAGAGTACATGATCACAAAGATACATCTTTAAGATAGCTGTGGCTTGCTAGAGTCATGTGAAAGATGAGTAGTTTACATGAGTAGTTCCTAGCTCACTGTATTCCAAAGGCAGTTTTTCACATAAGAGATGAACAGGAAAGGCACCTATAACTGCACTTCAGCTACATGCTGATGGCAGACTGTAATTCTCTGTACTTTTATTTTTTATGGGAGATGGTCTCAATGCTTCCAAGAATGGACTTGGTTATATGTTAACTGAGGTTTACCTAAACTTTAAATCATACTTTTCTGTGCAGGGGTTAGCCTCAAACCATTCATGCTTCTCTACTATTACAATGTTGCCCAAGCTTTTTTCAGGCTTAACAATTGCTATATAATGACATATGTTTTCTTTTAATCTTTATAACGTAATCAGCAAAATGCATTTTGACTAATGAGTGGGTTCGGATGGATCATATTGAGTGCCTATCCATGATGTATGATACAACATTCCTTTGGCTGTTGTCCTTAAAATCTGAATTTAGGGTTAGCAAACCTGAAAGGCTACAGTTGCATAATGGACTTGTACAGGATTTTTGTAAAAGGCCTTTGGTTTACTTATAACAAAAAAGATCCTGTGACTCAAACTTCCAAAGATTCTGCAGATCTTTTTGTCATCTGCTAAATTATCCTGTATCCATCTCAGTTGCTAAAGCATTGCAAAACTTCCCTTGGGAAAGGCAAGTTGTAATTACAAATGTTGCCAGAACGGAATTGTTTTCCAGCTGTTTGGAAAGGAATTGTACTTAATAACAAATGGTAACTCTTGAAAATTTAGTCTTACTCATTTATACTAAATTTCGTGGAGTTTTGAGTTACAATTTTCCTAGATCTTTCTGGAAGTAAAAAGTAATTTCCTCTGAGCACTTTCTTGAAAGGCAAAGGAATTGCAAGAGAAGCAGTGATGCTGTTTATTAAAAACAGCACAGCAACAGAATTTGAAGGTAAAGAGGGATAGAAGCCTCAGGGGTGTGTTCAGGAAGCTGAACAAAACACAGTTTACTTTGAAGAAGGGATGGAGGAGCAATTGTCTGAACAAGTGATGTATTACTGGTAATAACTGTAATAAAATGGGAGCAATAAGCTTAATACTACTTTATATCTGCTTAAATTGTTCAGAAGTTTGTCATGTCTGGTTTAATAAAAATAACTTTTTGCTTTTTAACAAGGAAAATGCGGAGTCTTGAGCCATGTGTTAATTGGGGGGTTTCTATAGCAGAAAATGTGACACTGGTTGGTCTGAGTGATGTATTTTGACAAATGCTCCTGATAGTGGTACCACAAATTGAACTCCACTGTTGTTAAGAACGGAAGTAGTTTTGTTGGAGAAAAACTATTGGTATTTTATCTTCTGTAACCTTGCCTAGAGCAAATCTAATTGATATGAGGCTTAAAATGTCAGTGGCTTTTCTGTAATGCCAGTAACACCAGCATTGTGAACTGACTGAGAAAAGGCTACATAGGGGCAAATTTTCATCTCTGAATGGATGTGGTCACTGTTCCAGTGGGGCTTTTCACATTTTGGGAACTGGGAAGGCTGCTTTATGTTCCCATTTCCATCTCTGATCTGCTCCTTAATGTATGGTGAGTCACTCTGCCCCTTCTGTGTGTGCATTGCAGGCTCTCAGGACTGACCTCTCTCTATTTGAACACTGTTTAGCACGTTGTCTCTCAGCAAAGCGATCCTTTCCCCAGAAGGATTATCTGCTAATGAAACCACAGTCACTGCAGCTTTAAAAAAAAAAAAAGGTGCCTGAGATAAGCGTTTGCATTCCTGGCATAGCCAAGCCCTCCTGCTGCACAGCTCCAGACTTGATAGATGCTGTCTGATCCCAGAGTTGCTCCTGGCTAGAGAGGATTCACCTTTCTACTTAAAGCCCTCAGTGAATGCAGGGTAGTTGGGTTTCATTTCAAGCTGCAGTTTTGTTATGATCTTTCAGAGAGGGGGGGAGTAGTAGGGGTGCTTCTTCTGAGGCAAGCCTGGAAGGAAATAGTCATTAATCAAAATGGTGTCAGGTGCTCAGAACTTCTGAAAATGTGTATCTCTCTGCAAGACCAAGTGTCCTACCAGCAGGGTCTGACCTCTGGGAACAGGGTGATACATTTGACTTTGTCAACTAGATTATTCTCAGTATAATGACATAAATTTGGCAGTTTTATTTCCTTTCACAGAAAAGCATGTCAGCTTCCATTTCTAGAGAAAATATATAACCTAAGTTCTGTGTTGACTTTTGACTGCTGTATATTGAAAGTCTAAAAACCAAGTTAGATCGTGGCACAGGCCAATACCATGATTGAGAATGAAAAGTAATAGTATAATGGCATTTGTTTCATTAATACTTTCAGTCTGCTTTGTTGGCTTTTCCTTTTGTGTGGCTGTGCATAATCTAGTCTCCTAGGAAGATTGCTTTAAAAAGGTCATGAGTTACTGCTTTTGACCTTGTTTGCAGGGAGCATGTAAATAAATTATTAGAAGAACAGGAGGAAATAAGTTTCTTTTAATCATCTCATTTGCCTTTGGCTGCTGGATCTAGACTGTTTAATCACAGTGTATTTTCTGCTTTGCATTTATCAGTCTTAAAAGTTGCTCTAAATGGCCATTTCAAAGAGAGAAAAAGTAAGCATTACCTCCCTAGGTGAATTAGTGCATGTGACGCAGAGGCTTTCAGAGAAGATTAAGTAGGCAGAGACGCTCAGCTGGAGCTCTGTGTTCGGATTTTTTAGTTGGTAGCAGAAATCATCCTGCTCATAACCTTTATCCGGCTGAACTGGAAACCTCCAGTGTGTTTTGCGTGCGTTATCCTTGTTTTTCCTGCCGTGCTGAAGAATGTCCTTGCTTTCTCCAGGGGCTGAAGATGAACCAGAGCGTTTTGATGGGCTCTCTCTCTTATACTGGTATGCTGAACCATTCAGTTCTGAGGGCATTGCTCTAGTCTGTAATTGGGTAAAGTACATGAAAGATAATTTAAAAGCTGTGGGCATTTTCAGCTTCTTTTCATAAACAGCCAGAGTTTATAATTTAGATTTTTGTGTGTCAAGTAATAGATGTTTTGTGAGCAAAGTGTATTATTCTCCCATTGATAAACATAGGTAAATATTTTATTTGTGCACATAAATGACTAATAATTTCTCAGGAATAGAGATCAGAAAAATATCTGGAGCTGTATGTTCTGGTAAGAAATAAAACCCAAAGTTGTTGAACTTCTTGTGTATGCTGCTAGAAAGTAATAGAAGCAGGTTCATTTTAATTGCCCTTGCTAGAGCATCTACACAAAATGTTACACACTTAGTCTGTTAGCATTCCAAGACTTCAGCTGGAGTGTTGAGTTTAGTATTTTTTAGTGTAAGATGGTTATCGCGTGCATTTTGGTGAGTTTTGCTTGTTTATTTTGTCTCTTGCCTCACATCTTCTCTATGTGCTAAAACCTTGCTTACAAGTACTTTTGCCTGACCTCAAAAAAGCAACACCTGATTATTTAATTTCCATATTTTTCTACAAAGAATTGAATTTTTTTTTTGTTACTACTGCCAACTGGTTTAGGAGCCTATTTCTTTATTTATACTGTTGAGCATGTCTCTAATGCTCTGGGCAAAGTATTCTAACATTTCATGAATATTAAATAATGATGACATAAAATAAATGTTGGATAGGTGCTGAATCCAAGTCATTTTACAGTGAAATTGTTAAAGCTCTGTTTATTTTATTAGAACTATGACAAGTAGGTTGACTTGAAGATCTAAGTTATATGGGGAAAGAAACCCCCAACACTGAAAGTCAACTAGATGTGATATGCTAAACAAATTTGGGGTATTTGAAAATCTTTGTCTTTACTTTTATGTGATAAAGTAATTTTAAACTGCATGTATTGGAAGGGTTTAGTCTTTAGAGCATGAACAGACCTGAGTACCTCGTAAGAGTTGTCTGTCCAAAGTGTCAGTTCTTTCTAATTGTAGGTAGCAGCATCACAATTGCAGTGTTTCAGAGATATCTTATTCCTCTCCATTGTGCATTATTTGTTTTATATTCTGTGTATCCTCTTTGTCAGAACCCATTTTATGTTTGTTAGGATCTCTCTTTTGAAAGTATTGCCTGTTGCTTCTGGAAATGCAGATCCTTTCCTATTAACTGTCCTGTGCTTAGATTTAATCATGTTTCATGATTGTTTTATACGGTAATATATAAAGAGGTTCTGCAATTTCTGGTGAACTCTAAACTTCAGACTTAAAAGTCTGAGATTTGATCCTTTCAGACTTCACAAAAGTAAGTCTTTGTGTTGGTTTGTGCGAGGTTGAAGTAACTTTTGTTCTTGCTTTTTAATTTTAACAAAAAAACTGCCATGTGAAGACTGCTGAGAAGGGATGGCAGAGCAAGACCAATAACAGTAGTAGCAAAATGCAAGAGAGAAAAAAATAGAATAATTGCCTATTTTAAATATCAGTGTACCTTGTTTAAGATTTCAAAGATGAATACAAGTCAGGACAAAACATGAGTAGTATGCTGTCCTTCAGCATCAAGACAAATTCATGGAATAATTGCAGTGACAGTACTGGGTAGTAATGCAAAATACTCTTCTTGTCCAAAGGGTATTCATAAAGAAATACCAGACTTGGGGATTTGTTCTTCCTTTCAGGCTATGATTAAGTAAAAGCAGTTTGGTTCACTTTTAGCCTTACAAAGGATGCCTTATGCTCTGACATATCATGGCAAGGTCATGTATAGTCCTGTCAAACACAGACCAAATACACTGGGTCTTGTTATTTCTTTTTAGCCTATGAAACAAATACTTCAAGAAATACTACAGTGAAAATTATACAGTGCTTGAAGCATAGTTTTACTTTTTGTTTCTAAAGGTTATTAGAATTATCAGAATTATTAGGTCTGTTCTTGTGGCCAGCCTTTCTAAAGCAAAGGCTAATTTTGCAAATACTTGGAAATAGGAGGTTTTGGGAAATTGTTGCTTTTCAGAGCTAGTGCTTATCCCGTGATAAAAAAATCTCATCCAGTTTTCTTCTACAAAATCAAAAGAAGTGCAGATGTTCTTTAGAAGCTGGATCTCTTGGCTGGTGCTAGAATTTTAAGAACACTTAGACCTTCTGGATTTCTCTCTTCCTTCTGGCACAGCACCATTTAATGATGTACTCTGGCTTTTGCAGATGTACTGAGTTCCACGCATGGAGTTCAGGCTGTGTGCTGGATTAGGTTGTGTAGAAGGATTTGGGTCACTGTGTCCTCCACTTTGATCTTCTTTCTCACCCTGCTAATGAATTCTCGTTGTTTCATTTCACTAGCACCCTCTAGAAAATACAACTCTCTATCTAATGTAGAACAATATGTAGGTCAAAGCAGAAAAACCTCAGTGGTGCTTCTGCTCTTTTCTAGAAGATATCTGCTGACTCCTCTCCAAAAATGGTGCAGTGAAAGGACAAAAGAGCTGTGATACAACTTACATTTTTTTACCTGTAATTCATCTAAATGAAAATAAAACCTGGTAAAGACTAATCTGTATTTGTAGGCATTCTTAACACTGCGTTGTCGGAGCAGAGTGCTGGTCATGAGTCTGATGGAACTGTAAATTTACGTTTCAAAACTCTAATTTTACTTTGTATTCTTTTTTAATTCTGTAGCATGATCAACTGCCTTGAAAATATTCCTCTGCCTTTAGACAATTCCAAGTGCCATTCTGGTGTTTTCCCTTGGGGTGGGAAGGTACACAGAGGATCAGGCAAAAGAGTTTGGAAAGAAGCCTTTTTTACAACAGAGAAAGAAATCAATGTTGAGTGAAGAAATTAGGAGACTTGGGAAAAGATTATGTTCATAAAAAGCCACAAAATTATATTTTAGATATCTTAGGAAATAATTTTACGCACTGGCTTAGCTGTGCTTTTGTTCAAATATTCATTACCTGATGAAGACTGATTTTATGATCTGTTTTTCTTGCCTAAATGTTAAGGTGGACCAGCTTGTGGAATTTTGTTTATATTTAATCACAATCCTTTTATTATACAAAATGGGATTCACAGTTTAGCCTGAAATCCTTTGGGGGAAAAGGAAGTAAGCTCTGTATATTTTTTTATACCTTTGCATCTGGTATGTGTGATGAGTAGATTGATTTTTGGCTGGGGAGATGACGGCTCAGAGATCTCAAACAATTTGAAGTTGTCAGTGGACAAAACTGGTTTGGGTTTGTATTTGAGTTGAAAACGCAGTTGTTCCCGTTTGAGACAAATTCGGAGAAACATCGGAAATGAATGTCCTCTGATAGAAGGCAGGTTACAGCCACCCCTCCTCCACCAGATTCGGGAAGAAATTCCTTGGAGGAAAGTGAAGGAAAAAAACCCCTGTTTAGTTAACAAACACACGGGAAAAGAATAATACTAAATAATAAAACCTCTTCCTGTGGAGAGAAACGTGGGAAGATTTGAGAGTCCTTTATGTGGTTTCTGTCTCCTCTTTGGAGCTGGGTCGGCTTGGGCCCCTCTGGGCCTCCCGGGGGATGTTTTGGTGTTGCCAAACAGTTCCAGAAGAGAAGAAGGAAAAAGCCAAAGTCCTAGGAAAAAAAAAAAATTTACTTTCCAGAGAAACAGAGCCAAAGGCTGGCTGAAAAGCAGGGAAAAGGGTGCCTCCTCCGCTCTTGCTGGCGCAGAAGCACGCAGAGGAGTAGTAGTGACCTTGGAGCACAAACTGCTTTGAAAAGTTCATCTGGCTTTTTTTTTTTCTTTCTCTCGCACCCAGTTTTACAGGCACAGAAAGGCACAGGAATCATGTCTGGGCATAGAGCGGCGATATGGGATACAACATCATAAAGTCACCCCAAGACAACAGTCACTGTAATTTCTGTTAACATAGCTCTTACCTACATTGCTGTAATTTAATGACTTTTATTTTGTTCCTTAGGACCATTATGGGCCCTCATGGAATTAATCGAGCTGTTCACCGCATCTCTTTCTCTGATTGCCAGAATGGATTAGGTAACTAAGACTGCACATTCTGTTATTCAAAGTAAATCAAACCTAAAAGCACCTGGTGAGCTTTGCCAGCTCACACTGTCATCAGGAACGTTTATTTGGCTTTTATGGATTTGGCTGCAAATACATTTAGCACAGGAGGTGGAATAACCAATTTTTCACTTTTATCTTTTTGTTTGTTTTGCAGGAGTTAAAATTATTGGTGGTTATCGGGCACAAACAGCAGAAGATTATGGGATTTTCATAAAGAGAATTCTACCTGGAGGGGTTGCTGCTGTAGATAGTAAGTAATTTTAACTTTTTTTCCTACAGTCACACTGCATATAAAAAGCTGTCGAAAGAAGTCTTCATTTTACTTTGTGGGTAAGGATATTTAAAATAGTATGGTTTAGTTAGGATCCATGAAGTTTTGGCTTACTTTAAGATAGAGAAATGAAATTTGGACCTCTTATGGAAAAAGATTTTAGTACACTCAGGTCTTGAAAATGTGTTCAAATCTAAATATGGCTGGTGAAGGCAATTGACAGTCTTTCAGCACTGCTGAGTAAGTGTTGAGATGCTGAATCACTTTTAATTTATAAGGCATAAGAGTGGGGGTTCCTGTATAGAACAAGTATTTTTAATTAGTTCTGATAATTTTTATTACTGTTTTTTTAATGGTGGTCTGCTGGTGGTTGAGATCAATGTGCAAAGAAGAAATTACGCTCAGTAGAGTTTGCAATAATTAAGCTACAGATTTCCGTCCCAGGTCTCTGATGGGATTCCATCTTTTCATGTGCAAAACGATTGTTTAAAGTAATCTGAATCAACTTCAGGTTCCTAAATTTGAGATTTTCTGGAGGTTAAAAAATAGAATTGGTTCTAACATATCTTTTAGCTGACTTCATTAATGTCTAAAACATAACTATATCTACACGTGGTAACTTACATTAATGTTAAGAGCAAGATTCAAATAAAAATTTATTCCACAACTGTGAAATATAAATTCTAGTCTCACAAATATTTATGCTGTGTGTAAATAATACAAATAGCTAAATAACACTTATTTTCAATGGCTACTCTGTTGTTAGTAAGACTGATTTATAGTTTGTAGTCTTACCACAATTACGTCTCTTACTTAGGATCGGGTGCCAAGAGTCATAAAGTTTTTTAATGCATTAAGTCACATAAAATTGAAAGGAAAAGCCCTGGTTTAATACAATATGTTCACCATTTTGTTGTTTCACCAATCGCTGTTGGTTTTATTTAAAGGCCGTTTGCTCACTGGGGACCTAATTTTAGATGTCAATGGAGAAAACTTGATTGGAGTAACAAATGAAAGGTATATTTGTACTGATTCCTGAATGTTTATTAGCGTTTGGAATGTGATTCATGGATTATTTTGGACATTATCAATGACTGACTGAAAGAGCACAACTCCCCTGAGATCCTTGGAGTTCAGCCGGCAAGTAATTTATCCTATAAATCTAATTCAGCAAAACTGTTGTGGAAAAGTGAAGGACTTTATATACTTCTATAACACCAGAATCAGATGGGTTCTTAATGACAGAGATTACAGAATGTGTGTGAAAATAGCAGAAGCCGTTAAAATATAACTATATGCTGGTTCAGTACTGGTGAATGTAAATGATGGCAGCAATCATGTAATGGCACAAATGAAGGGGAAAGAAAAATCTGTAGATGGTTTCTGTAGCTGGATCTCTAAGAGAACCACTGTAGCTTTTAGTGCTGGAGATGGAGATTGAAAATTCCAAGAAAAATTGCTGTGTGTATTGCTGAGCCAGGCACACCTGAGCAGTAGCTTTTGTTGGTGTGGGCTGTTAATACTGAAGGAGGCCCAGGAAGGCAGCAGCATGGACCGAGGAGGGATGGGGACAGAAGGGAAGGGAAAGAGAGGTCAGTCCCAGTTTATTGCTGTCAGCAGATGCACCACAGTCTGTCTTTTGCTCCATTCCCCAGTGCTCACTTTGAGTTTTGCTGCTGCTGAGCTCTTTTCTCTGTATTTGGCTGTGAAAATTATTAATTACCTTAGCAATTTGTCCATTTTCCTGCTCTTCTAGCACTGCTCACTTCTTGCCAGCACCCTGGTGTATTTATTTGGCCTTTTTCTCCTCCCTTCTAGGGCTGTTGACATCTTGAGAACAGCCTCAGCCTCTAATCACATGTCTCTGCTCGTTGCTAGAGATGAAGAAGCAAAGTAAGAGAAAAATTGTTTTAACTTCAAAACTAATAAACCTCCAGTTGTGTATCTCAGGGTGGGTGTGTAGGCTTGCATGTATTTTTATTTCAGATTAGTTTTAGTTGCAGAATTGCACCACATGTCACATTTTTCTGCATGATATTTGATACCAGTTCATTCTGAGATCACTTGCATCGCTTCCAAGTAGCAAGCTCAGGCCAACTTCAGTTTAAAGAGGAGGATTGTAATGTTATGTTTACAGCTAATACCATTAAAAATTACCTGCTGTGATAGTTTTTGAAATACTTCTCACTTTTTGAAATAGTGACAAATGACGACTCCGTTAGAGCTACCACGAAACTATAAGATTTAAAGTGGTCTTGCCTTCTGAAAAAAGGCAGATTCAATTGTTTTTTCCCCTCAGAAGTTTGCTTTTCAATCTCTGATGAGCTTTGAATAGTTTGGATAAGTAGGTTAAACTGTTCGCTGCAGCAGGTAGTCCAAAATATATTAATTTTAAGGACATTTATCATAAATATTGCTTTAACCTGACTGTTGGAAGTTAAGCACGTAAACCAGTATTGGCAGAGAATCATCGGTAATGTGAGAATCCAGGTCTGTATCCCCTTTTGACTTAAATCTCGGGAGAAAACAGCTGCTATGTAACAATTTCTGATGATGGTTGTGAGAGTATCTGCTGTTATTTTCCTTTCCTGGGATGTTCCAGAGTAATCTCCCCATAACGGATTTTTCTCTAAATTCCTTTAGCCTTTTTTCTGATTTAAGCTTCCTCTTTCTGTTCCTTTAGTTTTTTGTATTCGACAGACATTTAAATCACTTTGTAGCCTCTTATCTCTCCTTTTTTCACGCTGCCTAGATTTATGTGAGGTCCACTCTTAATCTGCTTTTATCTAAAGCATACTGGCCTAGTTCCTGTAAACTCCTTGAATAATTAAAATCCATCAGTCCTTTAACCACTCTAGGGGGGAAGTGCAGTGGCCTGGGCAGAATTTACCACTCCATCCAGTCCCTCACCAGCCACCTGTGAATTCATTTCTTGTGACTTTACATTCTATGCTTAAAGATTATTTGGTTTACATTCAGCTGTGTTTATGTGTGTGCCCTGGGGCCAGCATTAGTACAATAAATGTTATCCTTTTTTAAAAAATAATGCACCCAGCGGTTTTGAACAACCTTCAGCAGTCAAATTGTAATTACCTGCGAATTACTCTCCTTGCAGTCAGTTAATTTATTTTCTCTCTGACTAATTCTGTAACACTCATTTGGTGATGTTTCTGGCTTACATCACTCTAGATTATTTGTATCTTTTAAATCAGTTATCACTGAGATAATTAGAGCTCAGATTATAAACTTTTTTTCTTAAATTAGGCTGGATTCAATATGAGATGAATCAAGTGTTTTTGTTTTCACTTTAATGCCTCTCATAGAAGATGTACATCTTTGCCAGTCTGTTACAATATGATTGGTGTCTGCAAGGAACTTCTGCTTTTGGTTTTTAGCAGTTAATAAATATTTCTTCTATCCTCGTGTTTTTAAGGAGCCATATCTTTGTCAGTCTCTTCTGGGTTCTTGTTCAGTGTAATTGAACTAAAGGCATTCTTTAAAAACATGAGTATGCTATAGATGTATAATCTGATTCCCTCTAATATAAATAAATTGTTCTGGACCTTGGTAGTACCACTGTCTTATTATCTGTAGTTGATTGTATTACAAGTTTTTAAGGTTCTGCAATTCAGGATAAAGAGAGGTAAAAATAAAGCTTTTTTACCAACAGTCCATTTCACCCACAGTCTGTTGTTTTCCCATCTTTATTGTGCATTAATTTTTTTTTTTTGCCTTTTCTGACCATTTGACAGGGCCTTCCTCTTTCAGTTGAGGTTGAGCTTCCTTCTCTGAGGAGGAGCAGCTGTTCAGTACAAGCAGTGCAGGTTTCACAGGGTTTGTTCAAATTAACATCAAATCCTGACAAAGGAAATCTTTTTATTGGCACAGGAAAGAATTTAATGACCTGATGGATAAGTATGGCTCTCACAGTGACACCAGCTCTGCAAGAACTTCTCCAACACATCAGTTAGCTGGTGAGAGATCACTTCCCAGCCTGAAGAAATCCTAGGGGATAAAAATCAGCCTTGGGTGGAGTAGAAACTTGTACTTAAAATTCCTGATTTGAGGGGAGGTGTATTGGAGGAAGTCGCTGAAAGTAACACAAAACACACATGTACCTTGAGGAATTTGTGTGTCAGTTTCCCCAAATCTTAAAATAAATGTACTGACATCTACTTTAAATTGAATTAATGATTTGTGTGAAAAGTTTTTGGTATTTGTAGCTGAAATGTGCCACAAAATGCTAATAAAAATTTGATCGAGAGCACTATGAATTCTAATCTTTCTGGAACTGCCACCTAATTAAGATGCCTTTATATAGCATGGGGGATTAGTCAGTTGAGATTTTGTATTTTGCACCCAATTTGAAAAAAATTGTCACTTGTTATGTTTTAAAAAAATGTTCCTGGAACCCTGGGTGGCTCTCAGTTCTTAACTGTGTAGGCTTTTCTTTGGGTGTCTGATTGCTTCGTTTGTCTGTTTTCTAATATGAAAATGGTCCTACTGAACTTACTTACATGAGCTGAAATTTTGTGCTTTTTCCCAAATGTGGGTTGTTTTTTTTTTTTTTCTTTTTATTATTTCTTTTTTTGAAGCAAAATCTATGGACAGCCTTTCTTCTGGGTCATCCTCAAGGTCACAGAGTCCTCAGTTGCATACGAAGGAAAACATCACCATCAGCAGCAGCAGAAATAATTCTGTCCCAGCACCATCCCCAAAGCTTCCAAAGTAATCTCCAAAACTGACTGTACCTCTCTTGTGTGAGCTGCAGGAAATGCTATATTTGGTTGGTCAGGAAAAGTTGGGTTGAGCACTAAAGTGTTAAACTTTGGTTTTATTTTTTAACGTTTAGTCCTGTAGCTCATAATACCATCGACATTGCAGACTTTCAGTTTTACTAAGTTCTTTTTCTATTTATTTATTATTTATGTGGTAGAAGTAGATTAATCAGGTTGATTTTTTAGTGTCTCCTAACGAATTAATGTTCCTGATTTTTGTGTACCCAGGTACTCCCATGAGCCTTGGATATATATAGTAGAGAGGAGTTTTTAGCCTTGTAAAATAGGTATCAGTTCTTTTTGTAGTTGTCAGAAGTACCTGAGGTTGCTGATTTTGTAGTAAATAGTGTAATACTTGAACACTGAGATTAAATGTCCACTATTTCTATTTGTTACTGTAATACATATTTGCAAAACCAGTAAGATAAAGATAAGTTATTGCTTCAGTCTTTATTGTCTAGTTCTGTGAAGTAATTCTGCTTTTGTTTCTCTTTGTATCTCTAGTGATAGTGCTTTTCAGATTATCTCTGTTTGCAAAGGAACAAGCCTAGGTTTGAATATTGTGGGAGGAATTAACAGAAATGAAGGGCCTTTGGTATATATTCAAGAAATTATCCCTGGTGGCGATTGCCATAAGGTAAAGGCCTTTTTTCTCTTCCTTCCCTTTCAGACACCTGTATTTTTGCCTTAATTTAGTACGTGCTTTGGTATGTTACATCTACAGTCATATTTTAAATACAAAATGTGTTTGTGTTCCTCCTTGCCTTCTCTTTTAATGGAATTATCTCACTGCGCTGTAGCAGAGCTACCTGGTAATGAAAATTTATTCATAAGTTCATTTGAGGTAAATGAGGATCTTATTCCTCAGTTTATGTATGAGAAGGTACAAAACCAACTTCTATAAGAGATTGTATGATGCAAGGTAAATCAGGAAGGATGAGACAGATCTACAGATTGCACCTCTTTTTTGTTTTCTTGGACATTCAAGAAATCATATTTTCCTGAGACTTAATTTAGATGGATCCTTGCAGTTGGAAATCATTGTGTCGGCAATTTAGAAAAAAGTATTCTGAAAATGCAGACTAATAAAATGTGTGAATTGGTGTTGATTACTGTTTTAATTTATGACAAATGCAATATGTGAATCAAGGGTATTTTTCAGTGTAAAAAGTAAATAAATAATGTAATTGCCTGGTTCAGGTACACAGAACTGTTTTTCCAAGTGTCTCCTCTGGCATCCTGAGTAATTATGGTTATTTGGAAGTGTAGATAACCAGCTTGTGCCTCTGGCCCAGAAAGAGGGGATGAGCTCAATTCATGAGCAGTGATTTTTGTCCCCAGAAAGTTTATAACTATTTGTTTCTGTATTTTTGTAGACTAAGTTTAATCCTAAAATGCCAAGCTGGAGGTAAAAATGCAATATTTTTCAAAGACCTCTTTCAGTAGGTTAATGGTAATCATTCCTCTTTTACTTTCTCCTATTTTGTTTTGGCTTCTAAAACATTTTTCTCACTGTGAATTTAAAGCCTGTCACACATAATCAATAGACTGAGGCTAAGACATCAATTTTCAGTAGGCTCTAATATTAGCAATAATAGAGGTAATTTCCCAATCCTGGTTTTACTGTTTGGGAAGGTAAAGCAGGAAGCATATTTTAAACCTCTGCCACGTGAGGGCACCATTGAAATGGATATTTTTGAACATGCTGGATGAAAGCAAAATAAAAGATCTACAGCTTTTTTCTTTAACCAAAACCAAGACGCTAAGTGACAAAAAAAAGGTAATAAAGTACTGGCATAGGTTTGAAACAACACAGCTAAAATTATGGTATGTGGGTGTTAAGTAGGTAAAATTATACTGGTATACTGGTCTGGAGAAAGTATTTTACTTATTTCCTATGTATCATCGTCTGTACGCAATTTTTTTTCACATAGATTGATTTTGTGATTCAGACCTGAATTAATTAGTAAAGAAGCTTCCTAAAGTTAGATGGGTTGGTGCTGGAAAAATCTGTTTTTTCTTTCTTTGTTGTTGGTTTTTTTGAGGGGGTTTTTTTTGTTTGGTTGGTTGGTTTTTTTACAGAAATATTCAGCTAGGTCTAGAGTTCTTCTTTATACAATTTCTGAGGTCTGTTCTCTCTGATGAGTTTTTATAATGACTGCTTTAATAGTGAGGGATGATTGTTTAATCTGTTTATTTCTGGAAGATTGTCAGGCAGAATGCAGAGCAGTTCTTGCTATTTCTTGTCCTGATAGAACCAGGGGAATGTGTCCAAGTGCTGTGACTGTACAGTTCTTTCTGTAGTGTTAGCAGTTAATACAAAATTTGTGGGTTTGGTTTTATATTTGTTATTTTAGGATGGACGACTGAAGCCTGGGGATCAGCTTGTGTCCATCAACAAAGAGTCCATGATTGGAGTCTCCTATGAAGAGGCAAAAAGTATAATCAACAGAACAAAGATGAGGTATCTGTTAGTGTTGAACAGCCAACCCTCCAAAATGGTTTAAGAGATGATATTTATGATCCGATTAATGTGAAATGTGTTTTTGTGTGCTTAGAGGAAATGTGAGGGATACTAATTTTTTTTAATATTTAATTGTAATGTTATTTCATAGAAAAGATTCAGATGTACCTTTTAGGCCTGCAAAATTATGATACTTTAACATTTAAAAAAAAATTACAGTATTTGTCTTTGTAATGATGGATAACAGAACATCTTTTTAGAAAAATAATTAAACCCACATACAGTGTTTGGAAGCATGTAATTTTTGCAGAATTATAATCTTATGAATAATATAAGTATACAATATGTTGAAACTTTTAAAATTTTAATTCTAGGTTTGAAAATTTTTGGGAGATAGCTTTTATTAGGCAGAAGAACATCCCCAGTCATCCAGAGAATCGGCAGCATCCTTTCAGCCTCTTAACATCTTCTGTAGCACATAGAGAGCAACTGGCTACAGCACTTGGTCCTCTTCCCTCTCCTAATGGGAAGCTGGTTTCAACATTCCCTCCAGATGCTGTGAGTGTACGTATTACTCCTTTTAGAATAAACTGAGCAAATGGTTGTTTTTTTCCTAATTGTAATTGAGTTTCCATTTTAGTAAGAAAGTGATTGTCTATATTCCTGCACAATATTGTCTCTGGAATATCAAAACTTTTGGAAAAAACCATGTTGTATAACAGGAGATTAAACCATACTGATGAGAGGAATTAGTTGACTTTGGGGTAAGAAAACAAATTCAATAAGCATTAACTGCGTTCTTAGATACCAAGTTCTCCTTTACTGTTTCTCTAAAGTTTTGGAATTAGATATAAATAGTTATGTATTTCAGAGATAAGACTCCCTGTTTACTGCGTATGTGTGAGTACGGTACAATCTCACACTTGCTCTGTGACGATGAGATTTTTGCTTAAAAAAAGTCCTAGAAGGATGTGGGGTTTTTCCCCTTTCTTTTGGCTAAGCAGCAATTGTTTTAATTCGTACAGCTCACCATTAGTGTAAAGAAATAAGGTTGACCACGAGAAAGAAGATTTTTAAAACTATTATTTCAATTTTTGAAAGACCATTTTTGGTTTATCATATTTTTAAAGCTAAATAAAATATTGCCTTAGAAGAAGGAAGAATAAAATGTTCTCAAACACAAAGTCAAAACAGGTGATTCTCAAATCTTCTTATATTTGTACTTAAAATTCTTGCCCATTTTTCTTTCCTATTAGGGATATAAACATTGAAGTGGGTTGCCTAGAGAGACTGTGCTATATTAATCTGTGAAGACTGTCAAAACCCAAGGTTTTAATGAGGCCCTGATCTGATTTTTTTCCAATGCTATTCCTTCTCACTACCACCCCTTCCATGCCTTTCTTGTGGGGTTGTTTTTATCTCCCCAGCCCTTTTTTCTCCCCCCGGTCTTCCTTCCTGTCCCTTTTTTCATTAATGTGTATTTCTGGTTTGGCTTGTGATCTGCTTTAGAAATGGTATTTCGTGACTTTTCATTTCCTCTTCTAGATGGAAACTAGAGTCAAGATAGGAGAGCAATCTCCAATTACTGCTCTAGACAGCAATCCTGCTGATGTGTCTGCCACAGGTAAGTGCTGATTTAATTCCCTGCCACCCTTTTCCTTGTTCCTTCAATAACAATCAAACAGAACATAGTGCATAGTGAGACTCAATAGTCTTCAAAAAAAAGAGATTATTTCACTGTTTTTATACTCCTAAATAAAGGACTGAGATCAATGGATTTTTAGTAGCTTCTGTCAAATATAATTTACATTGTCTTCAACAAACAACTGAAGCCAAAGAAAAATGAGCGATCACAACATTTGCTATAATGATAATAGACTCAGTAGAAACTAGATAATGAAGACTCACATATAGATCAAGATTAGGTTGCCATAGAAACTGTGCTTTCTTGATTTGATGAAATTCTGGGGATGTATGCTCCTTGCATGGTTTTTTTGCTTAAATCAGGTCAGCATATTGAAAGGATAGAAATAACATGCAGCCCTCTTAACAACTTTTCTGTTAATAACAAATACAATATATAGTGTATATTTGTGGTTTAGAGTCATGACATTCAAACAAAGACAAGAGTCACTGATCACATCTCTAAATATCTATTTTGAAAACAACATTTAAGGAAAAACAGAGTTTGTGAAATTTGGTCAGAACCAAATCTGAGCTGAACAGTTGTAATTCCTGTGGGAAACAAATGTGTTGTATTTAGAAAGAGTGAAAATGCAAGAGTTACACAATAATGGGAGTCCCCATTGACACAGTGATAGAACTGACTCTGTTCAGTATTTCTCTGTGCAAACCTGAACTTTATTCTTTTTCTTCAAGCAGTAGCAATTAAGCATAAGCTGAGCTTCTCAACTTCATGTCTAATGTACTGAGAAGAGGAAGAACAAATACACAGGATCTAATTCATTCCAGATGTCTCTCCACTGATATTATTTCAATTGTACCTGCATTTATTATAGCCCATATAAGATATTCAGATTTAAAATGAAACAGTTCCCATATTGCAAATCTGACCGGTTGGTTTCCTTCCTTGAAGCTGACCAAACATGGGCTGTTGAAACTGGAAAAGTTTTAGTGTTGAATACACCTGGAGATTAATGATCACACAGTTTTTACATATCGACCATGAAAAACACTACAACTAAATCAAAGGAACGAGACAAAAGTCTTATTTTTTAATATATTCAGAATATAGGACTCTTGGTTAATATAATTCAGTACACAGGAGCTTCATTGTTTGAAGACACCAAGAAGGCTACAGTCTCTTAATACATCTGAATAACATAGGTAGTAGTGCAGAAAGCACAAATACTTGCAGCTCCAGTTTATACTGCTTCTTGTCACATTTAATTTTCTTCTTATTTAACAGCACATCCTTTGTCAAACCTGCCACTTCTTTTATGCTGCCCTTTTTCAAGGATAAACTTTCAAAGATAATCTTGAAAAATTAAAGTGTCTTTTAGATGAGATACTCTTTTTTTTTTAACATTTTATGAAAAAATCAGCATAGTTTTGGGAAGTTTTTGCACAAATTCACACACGAGGCTTTTTCATTCTGAGCTGAAGGGAAATTGTGCCAATTCCACCAAGGTTCTAGCCCACTGTCTTCAGAATTTAATATAGTATGTGAGAGGTGTTAGTGTCAGAGATTTTTCGAGATGTTTTAGTTTATGCTTTTGGCACATAAAGAGAATGTAAATTACTTTGAGCCTGGAAACAGATACTCTGTGAAACTAAAAAAAATTTTTTAAAAAAGAATTCTCTGCGATTCCTTGTGTTCTGTTAGAGAGAATCTCAAACTGCAAGATCCTTTACTTGTCAAAAGCTGGTTTTGGTTTCAGTACCTTTTTAATTCATTAATGAAATTATGAATTAAGATCTACATTATGTTTATAAATAATGAATGCAAACAATGAATTTTTTTTATTCGCCTACATCTAAAATCCAAAGAGATAGTTAAAAAAACCCATGCAAACTTGTGTTTCTGACTATAAGGGTAGAAGGGGCTGATTGATGATGGCCTAATGGACAGGAGTTCTTGGAAAAGAGTTCCTTCCCAAGAAAAAAATACTGAGGAGCCTGGGGAGTTCAGCCTAAGCTCCCTCCACACAGCCCATGGTTGGGAACTGGTCATTCCCTCTCTTTCCCCAGTGTTTTCTAGATCACTCCATGAGCTTTTGGGAACTGTCAGGTATGCTGAGGATGTGTCTTGGAGGTCTCTCTTGGAATTCACAAGTGTGTTTCCCCTCCTGTTTCCTGAGCATCTGTGTATCTCTGAGAGAAGAGAAAATACCACAAGGAGAAGCCATATGCTTGATGGATCACTCAAAGTTATTCCTGGTTATTTTCTGTTAATTTGCTACTTGTCACTTTTTTATGCGAAAAAAATAGTGAAAGTGGTTGGTACCCACAACTTTTGTTGATTACAATTGTGTCCTTTAAAAAAAGAAGTCAGTCTAAGGATTAACGTGTATTTTTGGCAAGTGGCTATTTAGCTGGCATCCACTTGATGAGCAGAGCTTGAGAAGAAATTTTTCAAAGCAATAGTTACAACTACATCATTATTACTTTATTTTTTTTTATTTCTTAGTTATTGCCCCCAGCCAGAATGATGATTATGAGCCCCAAGGAAAGAACTCAAGTATTCATCTCAAAACAGAAAAGCTGGAGAGGGTAAATACTTAAAATCTTCTGAGTTTTGCTTCCTCCCTCTTCATGATGCAGGTAAAACCTCTGGACAATATTTCTAGGCTGACAAACTTTAAGGTATAAGTGACACAAAGAATTTTCTATGTGGGTAGTTCTTTCATGTTGCAGGCCAATACTTCAGTTTATATATTCAGCAAATTACTGTTTTTGTTAATCTAATTACTGATTAACTCTTCTGGGAATCAGAACATCCCTTGGGATTTTTAAAGCAGTTATTAAGGACAAAGGAGTTTGCTTATTACACTCATCTGTATTCAAGGTTAAATAATATCTGAACATCTCTCAGTTAGAAGGGTAAGTCACAGAGTGACTCTGGAATAAAAGTGTTGTCAGTGAGAGTGTACCAGGATACAAAGGCTCTTTGAAGTGTAGCTCTTTAATTATTCCCCCATGTCCCTACAGTCGTTATCCTTAGTCCTTTCTTTTTTCATTCCAAAATAAGTTTTTTCCTTCCAGGCACTGAATTATCTTGGGCTTCAGCTCACAGATGAACAGCAGCAAGCCCTAAGGCAGCAACTTCATAAAGATTCTAAAGGAACAGTGTCTTTTGGAGGTAATAATTTGCTAATTACCATAGAAAAAAATGAAAAGTAGGAATACAGAAATGGTAGATAATAACCATTAATATATTTTTTGTCAGTATTGGGTTGCTGCTGCAAATAATATGATAGTTTGAGGCAACAACCTTATTTTACTGTATGAAAATAAGCTTGAAATTCTGAAACTAAGTAATGGGAATGCAAATCACAAATTTATCTAATTCAGAGCAGCCTTGGAAAAGTTTTATTTTGTGCTCACAAAATCCTGAATTTTTTGTTTTGACAATAGGGAACGGTAATTTTTCCAAAAATCACTTGGGAGAGTTTTGATGGTTAGAGAGGCTTCTTGAAGCAAGTAAACTGATGGATCACTTAACTTTAGTATGTGGGAAGCAAGAACATTACAAGTATTGCATATAGAAACAGATTTGCAGGGAGACTATCATAATTCTTCCAGCTAAACCTAATTCTGATGGGAATGAGTTGCTTCTGTTGGTTATGACAATTTTGGTTGATGACACTGACAAATTAAAAATATTTTTCAGAAACTGCGAGACATGATGGTTCTGATGCTAAAACTGATGGGAATTTCACTTTTCCTAAAGTCTATAAAAAACACTAGAGTGTGAAAAATAGTATTTTGTACTTAAACATCTGAAAAGATCCTCAGCAAGAAAGATACTGGATCTTCTATCAGATTTTATGTGGAGTAAACTGACCTTTCTATTTCCACCTTTCTGTCACAGTGTAGCAGAATTTTTTAATTAAAATTGTATGGGCAATCCAAGTCATGTTGATTGTGAATGAGGGAGTGTTTATATTTAAAACTTTCAACTTGGTCAACATCAATTTTACCAAGCCTCTGTGAGGGGTTTAAAGGGCCTGAAAAGGAAACCATGAGCTGTGAGCTAGCAGGAAATTTTTCCTTTTTCCTGTCTTTTCTGGTAAGGTCAACCTATTGGGAAGGGCAAGTGTGTATACCTAGTGTGCAGATTTATTTCATTTTTCACAGAAGCCTGCCAAATGCAGAGCATCTCAGGTACTTTGAAGGTGAACTTCACACCATCTTTGTTTTCTGTTCTCCTTCACAATTTGATTTGAGGACATTTCATCCCACGATGTGTTCTGGGCATTTTTATTCTTACCATCTTTACTAGAACTTTCTCTTTGAAAGTATTTCTCTGATTTTCGTATTTTCCTTTAGAAAGCTTAAAGGGCAGACACTGCATTTCTCAGCGTGGCTGTTCTTGGTGATGTTGGCAGTTGTGTTGCATCAGTGATGTGTTAACTAAACTGAACTTCTGGGCTACAACAACAAAATCTGAACTGTTTTTTTCCTAGATTTCGTTGAAGTTTCAAGGAATCTGTTGTCCATGCAATCAAATGCAACTGATGATGGCCACAAATCTGTCACCTGTGGGGTCAGTGAAGTTGCCAGCTTAGAGGACTCCCAGGTAAAGTATGTGCCTGGTCAGTGTTTTAACAGCTGGGAGGAGATTAGTGGAGAGTTTACTGTATGTAAAATAACTCCAAATCTTGGCATATGTTTCAAACAGCTCCATAGCATGGGGTTCTTTAAGATAACCTAGTTTCTGTGAAGCTTTTTTAAGCAGCCTAATTTATAGAAAGCAATTAATGTAATTAAATTGTGGTTTGTTGTAAGTCTGGACAACATTGATTTACTAAGGTCTCTTAATAAAATTCAGATTGTTACAAGCTGTGTGAGTGAGAACTACTGGGCACAGTGATTTGAACTACTGCTACAGTGAAAATCATTTTATTCTAGAGGTGACTTTAAAAAAGAGCATTTTTTAGTATATGAACACAAAAATAAGATGCCTGTTATTTAAAATATTTAAATAGTCATGTATTCTTGATATTTTAGAAACTTTATTAATCCATTTTAAAAGGAAAAGTAATTGTTCCTTTGGAAGATAAGTTGGTTAAAATTTCATTAAGTGTTTTTAGCATTTTCAGGTCTATAAAATCTTAATTTTAAGATTTTCTTCTCATTTTATTAAAAAGAACTTTTAATATAAGATGTTAAAGATTATGGAAGACACAGTTAGCAATACCTTCTAACCTTATGTATTAATATACACACAGTTCGTAACCTGTGATTCCTTGGAGGATGTTGTGGAAAGACTTGAGAAAGAAAGAAATGAAGCTTTAAAAGAAATGAGTAAATTAAAGGTAACACTTAGTCTTTATTTGCTTTAAATTATTCAAGAGACTAATTTTTTTTGAATTTGTATAGTAATTTACTGCTTTTTTGAATTTCATGTGCAGTTTTTCATAGATAAATAAAATGGCAGTGCAAACAGTCCTAATCGTGTTTGAAGATTGCTTACAATATATTTGTGGAGACAGTGAATTTTAGCTGTTATACTGAACGCTAACACATTTTTAAATCTGATCCACAGAGAAATGATACTAAGCAGACATTTCACAGAAGTGAATTTGGAGAAATGACTGATTTGCATGGCAATTTTATGTAAAAAATCTGTGATGCTAGTAACTGCAGAGTCTGAGCGTATGCTGATACTTCTGAAAGGATTCAGAACTGGAGGATAAATTAATCTGCGTGCAAAATTAATACATATTTTCCCAGACATTACAAAATTCCCAAGACCTAAAGTAATAAATATTCTTCTTGTTTCTTAATACCCCAGGTTGCTACCACATTCCCATGGTCCTGAATTTCTTTTTTAACAAACCAAAAGATAGAAAGTTCTGTATTCAGCATACATAACTCTGATTCTTGGATAGGAATACTGAGTTTGGGATAAAGACAATTAAAAAAATTCCTTCTTGGTCCAAAAAAATCTTGCTGTAAATTACAGGAACATTGGGTTGAAATGGCTGGAGATCTGTTCTCTGTTCTGTGCACAAGGATTCTTCTTCTGAGAGCTTTGTACTGAAATGAAAGAACCCCATTTACATTGAACACAGTGAATACTGACCTGGAGTCTCTAAATTGCTGTGGAAAACTGACAATAATCAATCTATAATTAATTGTCTTATTTCTTACACTCTTTTACACATATCCCAGAAATGTTCAGTAAATAATCCTAAAATACTCAAGAAACTTAAACAGCATCAATGAACTCACAGAAAAGTTAGCTTTAGAGATGGTTTTATCACAGGTTTTGTAAAGGCTGTTGATAGAAGTTAAGTATTGCTACCTGCAGTTTTGGAAAAGCTAATTGTTTTAGGACCAGAAGTCTTTCTCTTTCAAACTTATTTATTATTCTTTTTTTTTTTTTTTTAAACAGGAAGAATTGTCTGGATCTGTGAACTTACAGAAACAGTTAAGAGAGCAGCTACAAGTAGTCAAGCAAGTATGTTGAAGTTTCTAAAATTTATAATTATTTTAAAGTTTTTAATTAGGTTTTTTTTGTGGAAGGGAGAAAGGAGCACTTCTTTTTGTCTTGGTGCTCATACAGACTATACTTTCACACTGATTTCAACACAAAGTGGTTCTTGTGTTACTACAGAGCTTTTGATTAAAAGTGGAGAATTGATCCTTCAGTTTTTAGAGCAGTAATGTATTTCTCTACTACTGAATTGAGATAGGAACCATAAGACCAGCTGGATCAGTGAAGTGGGATAATGATGTAGTAGAACCTTTCTGGTCTTGAGTGTTCTTGAAGAGATTTTGCTATTCTTAGGCAACAATGTGCCTAATTTATGGTCCTAATGTTATTTTATATATCATCCAGTCTTAAGTGTGAAAAAATTACCAGGAAAAAAAGTTGTAGTCAGGGTTTTGTGAGGAAAGTCTTGTTTCTGCTTCCAAATCTATCTATAATTATGAGCCAGTAAATCAGAGGTTTTGGCCTCCTTGTGTCTCTTAATGGAAATTCCCAGTTAAATATAACTCTCATGTCATTTATAGCCTGGATTCAAAACCAAGTAACTTCCTGTTCCCTCTTTCTCCTGAACACCTTGTCAGCTTTTTCCTTCTAATGAGCTGGCTGCTTTCCTTCCCTCCTGCACTGCTGCACCTATTCTTTGCGGGTTTCTCATGTCAGATTGTCACTGTTGAGATGAACACGACATAACAAACCCCGCGAGCAATTCCAAGCAAGTGCTTATCTTTAATACCACGTAGCCTCTTTTATAGAGTTGTAGAGTTTACATAGTTTTAAGGCACAACAGACTTGAATTAACCAATCACCACACACCACTAGGTGAGCATACGATAAACACGCAGCATGTTTTTCTAACAGTAACTCAGCTATGCCTCTTTCCCACGGTCCTTCTCTAGCTGAAGTAACAGGCCTGAGCCATGATTTTACAAAGGCAAGAAAGGCCTTCATTTTATAAGGTTTTACCTAAATGCCACATCAGATGTCATGTAAAAATGCAAGATATAGTTTAAAAATCCCATGCATTAAGATTAGTTTTATATATTTGCTCATAAGATTAGCTGAGCACCTTCATTATCACCTTTTATTCCTTGAATATAAGAGAGCTGCTTGGAAGCTTTTCCCATTAGTATTGTGTTTTTTCCTTCTGTACACTATGGGAAATGAACTGGGTTATCTTTGGGATAAAATCTAACTGGAAGATTGTTCCAGTAATGCACTTGAAGTTCCCGTTCTCTAATGGGTTGACTGTGTTGTTCTAGACCAGAACACTTGTTCAGTGTATTAGTCCAGACTAAATCTATTACAAAGTACAGTCCCCCGTACAAACCTGTGGCAACCTTGGACAGGGCTGGTTTAAGATGTTTTAAGTGGCAGCAGTGCCTGTTTGCCACTGCTCGAGGTCCTCCCACTTTTATTTTTCTCAGGTACTGTCGTGTGGTGGTGAAGTTCAGCTTTGCCCTGCAAACCTCCCAGGGATAAATACTGATTTTCTTGTAGGCATTGAAAGGGTTCTATATAGTGAAGTGAAAGAGAAATGATAAATGATATCTATTTATAGCATTGTGTAATCTTGTTTTAGGAGATGTAAGTGGGCTTTTAAATGGACATTTTCTTCTGTTTATACTTGGTGCATTTTCAAGTGTGTTATATATATTTCTGTTGTTTAAAACCAATATTGGCACTGAGATTCACGATGATAAGAAGTTTTTTAGAAATAGGCTACTTACAGTACAAGTTGTCATTTAACTTACGATGTGCATTCCTGCTTGAGCTGAAGTTTAGTGAAAGGAGTTAATGAGTGCATTATGGAGCCCTAATGGCCTGATTAAAAGTATCAACCAAAGTAAACAAAAAAACCAATTCAGGTCTATGCTTAAGGTCTTCTGACTTCAGCGTAATTTAAGCATTTTTTTTAAATGGATGTTTTCATGAAAAAAAACCAAGGTTTTAAATGAAGATATAGGTTACCAGTCATGTATTGGGGTATATTTTGTGGTATTTCTATTTTCTACTAATTGTGAATTGCTGAGATTACAGATTAATTTAAAGACAGGGGTACAAATATTCTGGTTAATAAACATGCTTTGTTAGTACCAATTCATTAAACAGTGCTTGACTCAGTAACTAACAGCATGAATAAACTCTTTAAGATTAGAAATGCTGCTAAACTTGCAGTGAGGTAGTAATTATTTTCTAATATTGGTAGGTGACAAAATTCATTAATTGACCTATTTTAGCTTTGAAGTTGTGATATAGCACTATATATTTGGGGCTTCCTTGAAATCATATGTAAGCTGAAATTGGCACAAAACACAGAAAGGCACTCTTGAGTACCTGAAGTCTTGCCAAGAGCATGAATGTGAAATCTGTAATGATGTCTTCTGTCTTCCTGGAGGAGTTGGACTGGATCCTGTGCTGCCTGAGAGTCCTGGAGTATTTCAGCCTGAATGCTTCCTTCTGTACTACAGCTTTTTCTGGGCAGTTTCTGTCAGCTGAAGCACTTAGCTAAACATAGTAAATGGGAGAGGCTATAAAGATGTCTTGGTTTGAAAGACAGGTGTCTGTTAAGGAAGGCAGGAGCCTCCCTTAGAATGGAAAATGCAACCCCCTCCCCTCCAAATGATTATAATTTTGAAATTAAGGGGCTCTCAGGCACAGATATGGGGAATAGGAATAACAGTTCTTTACTAATATATATATATATAGAGGCAAACAAACAACACTAACTACGGCAGTAATAACAAACAGAACCAGGAACCCAGTGCCCGCCTTCCCTTGGTTGTTGTGGGGAGGGTGCGATGGTTCCCCCCCGGCTGCAGGGGGCGCCCCGGAGCGAGCTCGGGGAGCACGCGGTAATGGCGGACGAGAAGCTCGCCTCACAAACCCCAGGGGCAGCCGATCCCGGTGCCCAGCCGGACCCTCGGGAACAGCAGGCTGGAACGGCAGGGATGAGCAAAAATCCCGGGTGGTAGGCGAGATGTATCAAACTCCGGAGCTGCAGCGGGAGCCCCGGGGTCTTCGCAGACAGGGGGTGCGGAGCTACAGTGTGGCGAAGGCTCAGAGCAGCGGCAAAGGAAGGGCGAGGGCAGGGCAGGGAAAGGCGGGCTTGGGATCCTGGGTGCCCTGAGGCACCCGAGCAGATGGGTAGAAGGAAGGCAGCAGAAGGCAAAAGGCCTGTAGTAGTGGCGAATTCTCTCTACAATGACAGGAAAACCTTTCCCCCTCGAATGCCGGCAGGACAAGAGAGCTAGGAGCCCCACCCAACCCCTTTTACCCAGTTCAAATCTCGAGACCTCTCTGCCCCACAGGAGAAAACCTCAGGTAGAAGAGGCTAGCCAGCTAAACTCCTCCCCCTGTGGCCTGGTCCTTTGTCTCTTTGGCAGCTTGTATGGGGAAAAATTCTTTGAGAGAAAAAGAAAACAAATGGAGGGCTCCTAAAACCCCAACAAAAGATAAGATACTGTTTGTGGTATCCCAAACTCCTGGGCTCGGTTCATAGGGCTGAGATGTGCTATTCTGTGGTTATTTTCTCTAAGATGGAAAGAGAGGCTTTGAGTGGCTGCTATTTTGGAAGCAATATGTAATTTATTTCACCCTGCCTGAAAGAAGTATTGGGTTTATTTCATTAGGTTTTTTTTTATTTTAATACAGAGTAAAGATGTTAGAAGTTCTTTCAAAGGATGATTTCAGCATACAATTTTTGTAAAATTAATCAACAAGCACAATTGACTTGTAACTACAATTTTCACGTGGTTTAAAAGAATATTTTAGTTCTGATGTTTGTGGTGGCTGGAATAAAACTTGGATAAAACCTTCTGACACTATGAACCTATACCTTGAAATTGCTTTTCTAAGGATTCAGCTTCTGTCCTCCAGCTTCCAGTTCCTTATTGGTTGTAGTGGCTTCATACCAGATTAGGACAGTTGGTCCCATGAGGCATTTATATAAATCAAATATTAGCGCCTGCAGATCCCCTATCTATCGTGTCTTAGAATCCTAGATTAGTTTGGATTGGAAAGGACCTTAAAGCTCATCACATTCCACCCCCTGCCATGGAGAGGGACACCCTCCACTATTCCAGATTGCTTCAAGCCCCGTCCAGCCTGGCATTGGACACTTTTTTCATACATTTGAGTGGAACAAGAGCTCATGTTGCTGAAATGTATGTTACCCATCAGTTCTTCACTGGTGAGGCCCCCTTACCTGCACAGGTCAGAGAACCCACTGTGTCCCCACAGTGCCAGCTCCAGTAACTGGAGAATGTGGAAACCTGATGGAATCATTTCCCTTTGTGCCCCTCTGCTCCAGCAAATAGCTCTGGTGTGTCAGAAGACTTTACTAATTCAGTTGTAGTGTGTGTAATTGGTTAATTGTAATGTAGGAATCCATTGTTCCTTAATTATTCCTTTAGGTTTTTCACTGTTGAAATCTGGTCATACTTAGTCTGCTGTTACAGAGAAATTAATATTCAACAACAGGGGTTCTGAAAAAACAATAGAGGAGTAAAGGCAATTCTAGATTATAAGAGTTTAAACCTTTATCTCAAGGAGGTCTTCTTTCAAAATGAAGACCTCCCATTTCATAATAGTAATTTTCTCTTCACTTTTCTCATGTCAGTTTATTTAAATAATTCCTAAGTGTGGGGTTTTAAGATGCCACGCTTTTTCAAGGCCCCTGTGTTCATTTATATTAGTCAAACTTAATATCAGAGCATCTTTTCACTTTGGTCTCCAAGAGTCTTTTTCCCACCTCCAGCCTGTTTCCTAAGGATGCCTTTGCTGCTGAAGGCTCCCAACTCGTCCTCTGTATCAGCAGAACCCAGCTCTTCTTGCTGTTGACTCGTTTTGTTTCTTACAGTGGCAAGAAAGTGCTCTCCCCAGAGGCAGTAATTTTGACCCCTGGTTCTATAGATTGATAACTTCTTAGAAGTCCTTGTGTTCCCTGAATTGTTTCTAGGAAAAAAGGAGTGCCATGAGCAGCTTGTAGGAGGGGTGATAGTTCTGTTGCGTTTTCAGGGAGTGCGAGTGGTAATGACCCTTACACTGCTCTTAGTGCTGCAAACACAGCTCTGACACTAACGTGAGGAATAACACACACAGAGAAATAAGCTTGGGATGAGTCTGTGTTTCCAGATGTAGGTGGTCCTTGTGTAATTCACCTAATGCTTCCAAAGGAAAAAAGAAAATCATTCTACTTGCTGTCAAATTAAAGGTCACTTAAATGGATCTCTTACTGCTTGTGCCCTGTAACAGAAACCTCTAAATTATACAACACCAATGTCACCTGTGTTCCCTAATGGTGTTGCTGTTCTACATGTGTGGTTACTTCTTCTACTGCTCTATTTTCTGAGAGACCAGGATGTCCCTGGCCATCATCCAAATTGGTATTATATTGCAAAGATGAGGAAGATGATGTACTGGTTATATGTCACTGAGATTAGTTGATTTATGGCCTGGAATATATTGTTCATTAAGACTAACAGTGTGGAGGTTAAAGTCATCTGAAGCTGAGATTGGTAGATCATTTTACAAAAAGAACATTATTACAAAGTATAGGAAAACCTGACTTAAAGGATGTTGATTGTACAGAACAAATGCTTTCCTTACATTAGGAAAGAATGAAGTCTTCGTTTGTAAGTTTAACTGACCTCTCTACAGACATTTCTATTAGGACACATGTTATATGCAATTTCTTCCACAAAACAGGAAGATCTGGTCATCTAGATTTTTTAGAAACTGTGGTTTCAAACCTAGCTTCTAGAAAGTTATTTCCTCCATGTTAAAGAATCATAGTGTGTTTCTCCTCTAGACCCCGTTTTCCCTCTAGTTCCCTTCCCAACCAGGATATAATATAAGATGTAATAGGTAGAGTAGGAATAGAATATTCACCTAAGTGTCCTTAACTGAGCAACTTCTACAAAAAACTTTTAGCTCTGTGAATTTGTATGTTCAAAGCTTATAACTTTAATTATTCAGAAAATTGATATAAAGTGACTTTTCATACAGATTAATTAGTAGCTGAGGGGAAAGATGGTTTACTGGTTTTGGTACCAGTGAGCCTGTACATTTTGTGTGAGCAGTTTGTTTGTTTTGTTCCTAGTGTGTAAACTCATCTTTAGTTTGACTTTCTAATCTACTAATCATAAGTTAACTTCAATTAATATTCAGTCCTAAAATGAACTGAGCAATATCTTTCTTGAAAGAAGATTTTGAAACATTTAGGGATTACATTAGCTGAATTAAAAGCTAACAGTTTCTGGTTTTCTGTACATTATTTATATATAAGTTTTATCTGGCTATCTTCTAATGTTCTTCTGTGACAATACAGGATATTAGGAGCATAATAGAAGCAGGAACTAGGCAGAAAAATACATTTTATAAAAAGCACTGATTCTGAGAAGAATATGGACTGAATACTTGCATTAGAAGTCCATCTGCATGATGTGTGAGCTGTGACTAGAGTGTGAATTCAGGCAATAATAATAAAATGAAGTAACATCTCATTAAGGTACTTTTTTGGTATGGAAGCAGTGGGGCAGATCAACAGCATCTGGTGCATTTCAAGGAGACCTTTCATTCAAGCAGATTTTCAGTAATTATAGAACTCGTTTAATTTATTAAGAAAAATATGTCTCTGTACTTACCTGTTTTTCATTTGCACATCGTATATTAAAAATTAACATTTGAGTCTTCTAACTGTGAACAGATACTGCTGATGCCAGCTGCAGTACTTGTGAGCTAAATCTGCTCTTTTTGGTAGTTGGAGTTGTAACTTTTCCACTGAATTGTATAATCTGCAGGAAGCCAAGGCAGCCGTGGAGGAGACAAGAGCCCTGCGAAGCAGAATTCACCTTGCAGAGGCTGCACAAAGGCAGGCCCGGGGAATAGAGATGGACTATGAAGAAGTGATTCACCTGTTAGAGGCTGAAATTGGAGAGCTGAAGGCTCAGCTCGCTGAGCATTCTGGCCAAAATAAAGTAAGCAAAGCCTGTCAGAGTTACCATGGTTTCCTTGCGGTTGTAATGTATCTTGTTTTCATTTTCTTTTCATCTGCTTTTCTAAAGTAGGTCACTGTTTGTCTTGTATTATTCAATAACTGGGATGATCTGTAGTGAAGGGGGTAATGTGAAGTGTGCAAGGCTTCCTTTATCCAAACATCTTTGGGCTGGAAAAACAGGAGCTCCCAGTGTATTTGGGTTATAGGTCAGAATGGCACATCTCAAGCATTAAGCATGGAATAGTTTCTGGGCTGCAGATACATTGTCTTTAAAGACTACACCTTGCATATATTTGTATGCTTTTGTACTCATGTGAAAATGGCCTTCAGGTTTATGTTTCTGTTAGGCAAATAACACCCATGTCCTGTTCTAAAGTCAACTTAGATTTAGTCAAGATAATAATTTAAATGCTACTAATCCCGCCAATTTTTTTTTTTTATTGAGCTTTATATTTGAAACCCAGTTCATCTCCAGAGAGGCATTTCAGAACAGGCTAAGAAATAAAATATCTGAGGCACTTTAAAGTTTTTCCGTGCAACTCCTGACCTGTATTCTAGACACGGTTTGAACAAGTGTAAGCAGTTTGGGATTTGTGAGGTTACCTTGTTTTTCTCATGAAAAATAGATGTGCATATGACCTGGTGATGAAAACGTACTGAAATGTTGCCTTATTTAATCCTGAGAATTAATTTAATATTTCAAGACTTTAGAAGGTAAAGCCAAACTCTGAGGTAAACAAGCTTGCAGAGAACAACTTAGCAAGTCCCTTTTGCTCCCAGGGAGGAATTCCTGTCATCTGATTGTGAGTGATGAGGTGAATCACACCCTGGAAGTTCTTTCTGAACATCTGGGTGAGATGCCCCATCTTTTATGTCAGGTGTTTTTGCAGCACTGTTTGTTTTCTAGGACTTGTATAAATAGCCAAATTTTAAGAAATTCAGAGGCTGTGGGTTGCTTTCCTGGAGGTTTGTTCCAGAGATTCTAGCTTGAATTCCTGAAATTCTGACTGACTACTTCAATACCTGTGTGGAGATTTGAATCTCTGCATTTCTTATCCAAAAGAAGCAGTATCAAGTAGATACCAACTCCATATTATAGCCTTTTTAGTGTGAAGGAGTGAGGTCCCTCACCAGCTCTTTCT
The DNA here is from genome assembly GCA_013397775.1 of Eulacestoma nigropectus. Lineage (NCBI taxonomy): Eukaryota > Metazoa > Chordata > Aves > Passeriformes > Eulacestoma > Eulacestoma nigropectus. Next base: position 83,202 of record VZTE01006672.1, read on the forward strand.
CCAGAGGTGACAGTGAAATTACCAAAAAAAAGGTGTTTGAATCAACAGATTCTTTGACATTCAGGGTGATGATGATTCTGGTGCTTTGTACAGTGTATACAAACAAATTATTTGCTTCCAGTAAATTTAATAAGTGGGTTTTGGTGATTTTTTTGGTAAGAGTTTTAGAGTAGGTTGTGGGCTTTCAGGATGATCACCTGCAGTATGATGTAAAAGTTTCTTTTTAACTACAATGCTGTTTTCTGTATTTTGGAGAGTTCTTTCTGGATCTTGTGTCCAGCAGACAGCTCAGCTAAACAGACATGCCCAGGTACATGTGAGGACTTCACTCGCAGTGCCAGGGATTCTAAGGAAACCCAAAGCCTCCAGGACTGGATCTAACAGGGCTCACATCCTCGTTACTGAAGGAGGGAGGGATGCATAACACTGATCAATAGGTTATATAAGTGCATGCAGAGACATCCTAGGGGGTAATTTCCTCCAAGATGTGCCATAATTACTGTGTTGGCCAAAGGATGTGTGGATGCAAACTACGGGACTGAGTTTGTTCTGGCTGTTTATGGCACCCTGCTGAGAAATACTGTCAGCATCAGGTTGGTATTTTTGATCCATTCATCAATCAGTTCAAACTCTCCTAATTTTCAGCCCTATCCCTGTTGTTATCTTCCAATTTTAGTTTACCTTTCTATTATTTGCCAAAATCTGTTGCAGTTGGGAGCTGATTTGCCGGCTGGTCAGGCATTCCAGTTATGAGTTTTACAGAAATGTAGAAAAGAGTGTGTTAAACATTCCAAAAACTCAGTTCACACTATGTCTCTGTGTGATCCATGGGAGAAAATGATTAGAGTAAAAGCCTTAAAATACCTTTCCCAGGAGAACATACAAGACTTGAGAAAGAGGGTTACAGTGCTTGACTGCCAGCTGCGGAAATCGGAGTCTGCCCGGAAGACATTTGAGGTAGCCACTGAAAAATTGCTACAATTTGTAGAGGTAACTTTGCCTTTCATTTCTAGCAATATCTTACTTGGAAAAGGTTTGTGTTGACGTTTGTGAAGAATAAGCATAGTAAAATGGCTATAAGCTAGTTCACAGAGATCCTTTCATTCTTAGTAATAGAGATGATGTATAAGTGTACAGATGCATCCAGAGTTTTACATAATCTTTGTGTTAATGCTATACTGGACAAATGGAAATTATCAGATAATTTTTTCCACCTAAACTCTATTAACTTCTGTGAAATGCCTCAGAAGAAAAAGGCAGAAAAGCTAATATTTGATAGTCTTAATACTTTGGAATGTTATGAAACAAACAGAAAAAGTGACGTTGTTATATTTTCTTCATTTAAGGGGGTTATAATATTTTGGTTTTTACTTTTGCACTTTTAACTGGGAGACACTAGACTCTTTAATTGCAAATCAAATCCCCCACCCCCAAATAGAACATTAAACTATAAGGTATTAACTTTTTGACTGCGTTGCTTTATAAACTGTTAACTTCTTGACTATGACCAACAGGTTGTGCATGAAATACTTTCAGATGACTCTACTTCCTCAACAGTTTTAAGGTAATGAAATGGCAAAATAAATAATGAAAAACACTACTTTTATTTCCAAGTCTCCAAAAACTGCCTTTTAGCTATTTTTTGCTATGCTTTTGCTGTGTAGTTCTGAGTGTCATTTTATTGAAAGAGAGGGAATGGCGTGAATTATAAATTAGGCTTTCAGGATACAGCTTCATTAAAAACCTCTGAATTAAATTAAAACAGTTAGTAATTACATAGCTATGATTGTCTGGATGTTTCCATAAAGTAATTATAATGTACTAAGGATTAGTTAAAATGCAAGGAACCTTAACAGTGGGTTATAATTTTTTAATATTTTTTTAGATTCTCCTAGGTGATTTTGCATCACAGTGAATCCAATAGCATATAAATAAATTGATAAAATGTGTATCCATTTACATTTTATTACTTTTCTTGTTTAAAAAGCTGCTGGGAATATTCAAGAAGATTTAAGCAGCCTTTGGTCCTTCAGAATATTGGCATGATTGTGCCTGTATATCCCAGATAGCATTCCATTAACATTCATGTAACAGTAAAATTGTTCAGTCTTTCCTGCAGTTTTTTTCAGTACAGCTCTCAAGGAAATCAAATGTATTTAAGTGCAGTGAACTGGAACTTTATTTCAAAAAACCTGTGCAGGCTCAGGCCAACTAGGATATCATAGATAATCAGTGAGATGCAGTTCCCATTGGCACTGCACACAACAGTGATGTTGTCTGTTTTATAAAGTTCATAGAGTATATTTTAGTAAATGGATTTATTATCAAATACTAAGCCAAGGTGACAAACTGACTAACAGCAGAGAAGATAAGAGTTGGGTCCCATGAAGCAGTGTCCCTTCTTAAATGCTGGTATGAAAATTCCATTCAAATTCCTTTCATGACACCCACTGAGTCCTTGACACTGCATTTTGAGTTGTGAATGTTATTTGAATTGAACTTTCCAAATACCTTCATTGTTCAGCCAGGACTGCTGCTGGGGCAGACTCACTGATTTGATAGCGTGAATCTTTTTTGTTCATACAGTGAGAACAAAACCACTTTAGAAAAACAAGTTTACCTCATTAAAAGGAGAAGTTTCCTTTATCATCTTACAAATAAACACTTACTCTGTATTCTCTTAGTGACAGGAGAACGTTGTCCACTAAAGCACTTCTGGCACGGCTGGGAAGGGTCGGATGTACTGTCACAGCAGCTCTTGCAGCAGAAGCTGGGGACCTTGCCAAGTCTGTCCGCGCCATTTTGGAAGTAGATTGTAAGTGAGTGTGTCCATCTCTGTGTGCTTTGAAATCTGATATCAGTTCATCAGCCAGGAGGATGGATAATTTCATTTAAAGCTGAATGTGAAAAGGCAGAATAAATCATTCCTAGCACAGAGGGACAGAGCAGGTTCAGTGTCAGTTCAGGATGCATCTTCAGCAAACTGTAATTAGAATATAAAGTTATTCCATAGTACATTTCTTCACAGGAAGACTTAAAGCACAAAATTAATGCCAAAATGAGGAATATAAAGATTACCAGTATCATGTAAAACTAGCAGAATTTCGTTACTTTAATGATCTGTTTTTCATACTGGAATATTTGCAAAATGTTATTCTGCTGGATTTACATGAATATGTGTCAAAGTGTTTTAATGAAGATGTTGTTGCTGTAGGGAGTGAATGTAGGCAGCAGTTCTGTTCAGAGATAACCATGTATGTCCTCAGGTCATGAACGGAAGTCTGTTCCCATTGATGAAGATGATGGTAGTTCATGAGAGTTACTGTAATAAATTGCATCATTTGAAAATCTAAGAAACAACTTTGACTTATCATAGAATTCCTGGTTAAGATCATTGAAATGATTGTGTATTTTGATGGTATTTGCCTCTAGTTGAGCAGACATGTCAGTTCTAATCCAGCTTAAATGGATTGATTTACAAAAATGGAACAGAAATGGTACGTTACAGGAGGTTTTGGAAAGGTGGTTAATTATAGTTGCCCATAATTATTATATCAAAGATTTGAATAGCTTAGACTGTTTAGGAATTAATTTATAAAGAGACTGAAAAAATGTTTGTTGAGAAAGTAAGGTATGAAAAATAGGTTTTTTGACGTTATTTATGAAGCATTTATTTATTACTCACTCTGTGGCAAAGAAAGCAAAATTAGAAGATAAAATTTGTTCAAAAGTGTCCAGAATAGTAGAGTTAGAGTTACTGGTGAAGTGAAAAGAATAACAGTTACCAGGAGAGGAGATAATTGGTTTTCGACCAGTGACAATGATAGTTCTGTCACACTGAATTGGTTTTATTACACTACACAGGAAATTCTGCAAATAAAACTTTTGGTTCTAAATGCAGCTGAGTTCTAACATGTGGTTATGTCAAATGCAATAGGTAGAACACATGTTAGAAAGCTCTGGAGCCACAGGAGGGATCCATTTTATGAACCTGAGAATTAAAAATAGGTCTGCAGAGAAGGATTTAAAGATTGAACGTCATCTTTCTGAGTTCATTCTGATTTGGAGAGCATTACAGATAGATTTGGACTCTGACAAGCGTGGGTATGAGATTAAAGCTTTAAACCTCACTTGCTTTCTCTCTCTCCCTCAAAAAAAAAAAAATTGTTAAGGCAAAGGAGCTATCTAATAGCATTCTGCCCCTGCAGTGTTCTCTGCCACCTTCTCACTAAATGTTTTCCATGTGATCTGAAGTTTTCTTGCAGATGGACTGTCATAGAAAGGGGGCTCTTTTGTACGTGGCATTTCATAAATATCATACATCAAAGAGAAAAGTGTAGTAGACACTACAGTGCAGACTGAAGGGTTTCCTTTTTCCAGGAAGGTGTCCACAACATAATAATTTGTTATTGAGTTCTTAGAGAGAGAACTGGAGTTAATATTTTTGGGGTTGCTCAGCGGATCAGAATGTCTGGCTGGGCAACCTTTGTGATAAATTCTACCTTCTAAATAGAACTTCTCTTTCACTATTTGCTTCATTCTTGTAGATACAATGTAAAGGAGCCCCAGACAAAATTCCTCTTTGATTCATTTACAATACATGTGAAACAAAGTCTGGGTGCCCAGAGAAGGTTGTAGAGTGTTTTTCTAACAGAAGACTGCTACCTTTTTAAAAAATCTTCCTTGACAACCAGGTCAAAATGACATCTTTATGAATTTTCCACACAAACTATCCCCTTCCTCTGTAATAGCCTGACGTTTTGCCTTAGGGAAGAGGCTTGAAGAAGTTCAGTGTATTCCTGAAAATCTTTGAAGTACATATTGCCTTGTGATACTGCTGCAGATCAGCTTTCACATCTGCAGGCTGAGTGACAGCTCTGTGAAGGCACTTCGGTGATTCTTCAAGCGAAGACTCTGAAAAAAAACCAACAGCTCATTTTCCAGAGCTTACTACTTCGGGATCCTACAGATCCTGAAATGCAAACAATGAAGTAATAAACAGAATAATCAAGCTTATCCCTTGAAAGAGCCATTCTTCATCTTCTTTAAAGACTGTAAGCTATTTTTAGAAACTAAGCCTTGAGAGGCTGTTCTGCTTTGCAGAATGCAAGCATCTCCTGAACACTTGAAATTACTTTCATCATACAAAGGATAATAATGCCTCAGTGAAGAACTGCAGCATTTAAAAGTAGTTGCTGCCTGCACTTAGTAGACCATATGGTGCAAACCATGCTAAAAAGAATAGAGAAAGCATTTTCTTCTTTTCTATTACAAATTTATAAAAGGAATACTCTGGGTTCGGGTAATGGCCAAAAGCTGATTAACCCTGGAACATACTTATCTCCTCATCAAAGAGCAGGCAATCAGCATTTTGAAATGGGCAGTTGTATAACACAGCTTTCAAGTATTTTGGCTGCTGATTTCCATCCTCTGCCTCTGAAACTTCTGTCTGAAAATACAATCTTGCTGTAGTTGACACAGTCCCAACCATCCATATCCAGGAAGTGCTCTGAACCCAGGTTCTCCACTCAGCAGGAAGTCAAGCAGTGAATCTTGAGCTGTTTTACCCCATCACGTTCCTTTAATTTGCTCTTGGCCTGGGATCTCACATGAGGCAGTCATGCTGAAGTTCACTCAAATGATCTCCAAATTAATACAGATTCCAAAAATCCTGCTTACCTTACTCATATTGATCTTGCCAGTCAGTATGCATTTGATTTTGAAGATCCTACAGGCAGAAGTTTAGTTGCCTGGATTTTATATTTATTTTCCTTGAATGCTGACTAGATAAAAGATGAGAATGGAAACTGCTGCTGCTCAGCATCCATTAATGCTTGTTCTCTTGATGGTTAAATTGCTTTTGATTTTTGGGCAATGCCTTATATCTTTGGCATTAAGAGCTGAAATATTGGATCTATCCATTTCTTCAGTTTAGGGATTTTTCAACTAAATTGTGTTCAAATGCCAAAATCATTCCATAGTCAGGAAAGTGTCAGTCCCTTCCCATTCTTTGGACAGTGTGGGTGGAACTAAGCTATAAAGTAGAGTGGCAAGGCTTCACAAATAACAATTTTGCTATTTTGAAAAGAGCCAATATTGTTAAGTATTCATATTTCTTTTGTTTGTTGTAGGCCTGGTGTGTTTGTTTATTACAACAGAATAAATGCTATATACATTTTTGCTGTTTTGTTCTTGAATCTTGTATTTTATGAACACAGCAGTGCTGTAACTTTGTACAGGTAATTGGCTGTAGTTCATTAGCCAGAACATGGGCTGTTCCCCCTCCCCTTTTTACCTTATGCCTGTACATCAAAATCTAGCTGTAATTGTGGCATGGACAGGCATGTCTTGGTTAACTTCTGTTAGTTTGGCTCCTGATATGAAAGATGCTGTATCTTCTTGTATGTTTAATATTAGACAAAATTATTTCCTTCAAGGTTCAATTTGTGGGGAGGAGTGTGCATTGAGAGAATGCCTCTGACATTCTTTCAGTGAATGAACTAGAACTGTGCCTTTCCTTCCTCAGAGCTGCTTGGGAAGGAGCAGCATAATGATAACTGAAGAGAAAACTCTGTGTATTCATTGTTCTGGCAAGGCCATAAATATTGCAGTGAATTATTGAAATCAGAAATAGAAGAGACCTGATAAATTACACAGAGTATATCCTGAATGCAGCTGTACAGCTCCCTTTTTAATAGTTTTTAATAGTAGAAGAATTAAAATCAGTGCTGTGTGCTTTAAAGGTAAAAAGCTTATGTTTGTCAGCTAAACATTTGCTGAGACAGTACTTCCACTAGAAAATACTAATTTGGTGAAATTAGTATGTATTATTCCTTTGAAACTTTTAACAACAACAAAAGAGGTGAGTTTCCCAAAAGAGAATTTATCAACTGTTTTATTTGAAGGGAAATTTCAGTTTTGCTAGTCCCTGAAGGTTATTTTTTTTTCCCCTCCAAACAAAAATACTTAATGGGAAGATAGTTCATTTTTGTCAAAAGTAATAATATTAAGTTACTCAATGAACTTTTTGCTGTTGAATCTTATTTGAGTTGACATTAAAAAAAAAAGATAAACCTCAGAATTACATTAATATTGAGATATAGCCTGGTCATCTGTAGCTCCTTTTACTTGAAGAATTGTGCTGAATTTTGAGCTCCTGGGGACAGCTGTCTTTTGGCACAGAGTATTGTCACTTTATTCCTCCTGGAATAAATACCAAATGCTGCCAGCTCCTCAGAAGCAATGCTCCAAAATCCTTTGTTCTTTACCAAGGAGATAGCAGTGCCTATGGCATTGTCTTCGTGGCCTCCACAGCATCTAAAGACGTGTGACTTAACAACCTCTTCCCTGTGTAGCTGCAGAATCTCCCAGTTTGCCTGGAATTCAGAGTTCAGTCCCTTGTTTTCTCAGTCTCATCTCGTAAAGTCAGAGCAGGGCAGGACAAGACGGAGCAAAGCAGGAGCTTGTTACTGCTCTGAGTGTAACCCTTGGCTCAGGCTCTGTGGGATAGGGGGATTCTGTTTCCAGCTCTGCTCTGTGGAAATCTCCCTGGGAACTGGGATCAGTTGTCTCCCAGCTCAGCCTGTGCTGGGGGCTGTGGGTCCCTGCTCTCAGCCGTGTGCTGGGAGTCATGGAGCCTGTGCAGAAACAGTGGCTGCAGCTACACAAACTGGTTTGTCCAAAAATTAAACTTAACTCACCAAGAAATTTTAATACTGTTTTTATTGAATTGCAGAGTGCCCGTGTTTCTTTTCTGATCCGAAAACTTTGCTGTGCAGCACAGGAATAGAGTTTGGCAATTGAAATAAAACTTGGAAATTTTCCTTTTACATCTTCAGTGATGTAAACTGAGAATAACTCCTGACTTAATTTTAATTTTTCCAATACACAACATCAAATATACATAAGATGAGAAGTGGATTTGTTTCACACTGTATTACAGACCCTGTTAAATTTTTGCCTTATTTTGAAAATGGGAATGTTTTATTTAAAAATTGATAGCTTTTCTGCAACTCTTTAGATACGTTGCAAATCAGATCACAGAAGAAACCCAAAGGTGAACAACTTAAGAACTTGCAGAAAAATTAAAATTCAAAGTTGCGTAACAGGGAAAATAGTTTCTGTAATCCTCAGGAAAAAAACCCAATCATGTTTAATACAATTTTACAAGGACGCAGTCAAGAATTCGAAAGCTTTTTCTACATAACTGTTTATTTGCAGCAAGGCTTTTAATTTTCTGGAAATCATTTAAATTTTCAATTTCGCCTGCATGGTAAATAAGAATGAAGAGTTTTAATTCTGACAGCGTTCATAGAACTGTAATTTCAAAAAGAAAATCTGTCCAAGAATTTGAATGTTTCATTGCAACAGAAAATAAGTGTTCCACTTAAGAAATGTAATACCGTACAGTATTGAAAACAATTCCGATATAAATGAAATTGAGTGTGCATAAAAATTAATTTGAAAAGGGAGCACTAGACCTGTGAGACAAGTCCATTCCCTCTCCAGTCTGTAAATCTGATACAAACTGCTTTATTGACACGATTCGTACACCTTGATTAAAATTATTACCCCACTTTTAAAAAGGAATTTGAGTCATGAAGCAGCTGACTTGCTCATTCATAGGTAAGAACAACAGAAACCCAAGGATTTAACAAAAGTCTTCTGAATTTAATATTTATGGGTTTTTCTGATTACGTGTCTTATTGATAGAAAAATCTTGAAAGCAGCTTCTTTTTCTTCCTGGACAGTAACCTACGATTACTAGAATCTATTATTACGCTAGAGATGCTATTCCCCAGCATTCTTGGGTAACTGTCAGGTTTAATAGTGACTTGCAAAAATACTTAGTTTCTGGTTTATCACTGCTGTGTGTGATGTTTATGCAGTGACTTTTCATTGAGCAAAAATGCCTGGACTATGGAACAATGTCAGAGAGCACCTTTGCACTGTCTGACCTGGAAATCTTCATTAGGAAAGGGGATGACTGATGAGGGAGCGCAGGCTGGAGAACAGAGACAGCTATAGGCTCCCTTGCAGTTTTCTGAGAACATTTTACTGGGTTGGGTTTCTTGCCTTTTTTTATCATAATTGCTGCAGTTAAGTACTGTAGGTCTGATGCAAAGTTTCAGTGCTGTGTGCTGGATCCACATTAATTTTTTTAATGCATGGTTATCCACAAATTTCTAGGTAATTTAGATTTATAGCTGTGGTTTTCAGGCTGTACTTGGTCATCAACCACTGAACCACAAAAGTCTCATGACTGATTTACAGCTTGTCTGCAGAACCTGGACTCTTTTATATTCTTTTCAATTGCAAGATTTATTATGATAATCTGGGAGAGGTTTTGAGGTTGGGTGGTGATTCCTGACTCAAAAAAAAAAAAGTGAGGCTGCTAAGCTGTAACATCATGACTGATAAAATAGTAATATTTAAGTGCTTATCTGTACTAAAAGCAGTGCCTATAATGTTACAGAAATAAGTTATGCCAGTGCAGACAAATCAAGGTTGAATAACAAAAAAAAAAAGACCGAAAAGCCCTTTTTCTGTTTCGCCTGTGGCTGTGGTTTTGGTGTTTTGTTTGGTTTTGGTGTTATTATTGGGATGTGAGTACAGGTGCTGTCTGACAAGCCTTAAAAACATTCCCTAAACCCTGTTTCTCTGGCCAGGATTGCCTTGGGTTTACAAGAAATACTTCAAAGGAGACAAGAGAGGAGTTTTTTGGTGCTTAATATAATTTAAATGTATCACTTCTGTGAACACAAAACATAAAAATGCCTTGCAAACGGGAAGCAGAAGAAATGTCTGCATGTAATGTAAATTACACAAAAATGTAGAAGAGTGGCAAACTTGGTAGTTTGCCTGCCACCAAGGCATCAGAAAAGATTTGGCTGGGAAGGACCTCTAGCAATTAGGCAGTGCATCCATGTGCCTCCAGCAACACAAATTATTATTAACTCAAACAGGTATGTTAACTCAAACAGGTATTTGTCTAGCATATCACACTGCCTCTGTGGGCCAACTATTGCTATCCTTAATTATCTTTGCCACTAGAAACCTTTTCCTTTGGCTTAAATCCTCCTCACTGTGGTTAAAGCCTGTTACTACTTGTCTTGACCCCTGTAGTTATTGAGAACACCCAACTACTTAGTGGCAGCTTTTGACATATTTGAAGACCACGTAGCATCTCCACCCTGTTTGCTGTTTCCCCCAAATAAATGACACCAGTTGCTGAATTCTTCCCTACACCACATCTCTCCTGGCCACTTCCTTACCTTTGTATTTCTCTGACTTCTCTCCAATTCATCAAAGTTGTATTGAGTTCTGTACTTGAGAGCTTCCTGGGGGAGAAAAAAAGGAATAAGCTTGTTTGCTTTAATATGAAATCACACCAGGTCCCAAATGGTGTTTCCGTTCTCCAGTAGCTCCATGTTACTGGTTCATGTGAAGTTTGGGCTTTCTTCTACTCCCAGAACCCAAGGCAGCTGAGTGTGCCCACTTCCTTCTGGGCAGCTGATTATCCACACCTTGAATACAACACTGCTGTTGTCTTTATTCAGCTGCACCCTATTTATTTCAGACATTTGATCCAGTTAGTCAAGCCCTTACAAAATTCTAATCTTGTTTTTCAATGGCATTTCAAAAAAAGGTCCTTTTACCAATGGGTTTTAAATCTTGAATTATCCCAAAACTCCCCTTCCTTGGACTAAACCCACGTTTTGTTGAGTGTGAGTGAGGAACGATATTTCATCTAACTGGTCTTACTTGTGGGTGTTATTACAGGGCCCAGGAACTAGACCCTGCTTGTTTAACTTGGTGTCCGAGAATCAGAACATTACAGTAATTATGGACAAGCAGAGAAGCCAGATAAAAGCTCACACTAATAAGGACAGAATAATTTTAGACCCTGATCAAATCAGAAAATACATTTAAATATCAGTTATGAACAAGTTGCATGCTGATTTATTGGTGATTGAATATGCACGTTAATCCCCATGTTTCACAGTAAGGAAAAACATATTTCAGTGTCTAAAGCTTGTATTTCAAGACAGTTCTTTGATGTGACCTAGATTTCAGAACTCTGTTGTTGCTGCTAGAAAAGGAAATTATTCTCTCTCCATTCACTTACCTTTAATGAGAAAAGATGAGTCAGCTTTTGAATAGGCACTGCCTGTCCTGACTTTAAAATCAAAACATTTTAATAATGAAAAACAAGTGATATTATTATATCTTAAAATACAGATGACCTAACAAGATTAGTGCAGTCTCATTAGGATAATTTCCAGCATCTCTGAAAAAAGATGTCATTAAAGAGCAGACCTTTAAAAGTCTACGGACTTGTTTAGTTCAGATTGTGACCCCTCTATGAAAAAATTAGTTGACTTTGTGCCTCTTCCCATACAAGTTGTATTTGCTCTTGGTAACTATGGAGACTGAAGTCAAAACTCTCCCAATTCAACAATTTTACTGGATGGTAAGTACTTCCTAAATTGTCTCTCTGTTGTTTTCTGTTGATATAATGCTTAGACTTTTGCTATATTAATCCTTCGTTGTAGCATGGTGTTTTGACGTAGGAGAGGAAACTTTAAAAGAAACTTTAAAATTCTGTGGCACGGAGATGCAAATTGCTCCCAAGTGGGAAAAAATACACATGGGAGGCAGGAATTGGTCTTGGCTCCAGATCAGTGTCTGAAAGCCAGAAATTACCCTGGTGAGACAGGAATTTATCCTTGAGGGGTCTGTTGGGTTACAGTATTTGGTGACAGAGAGATAAGCCCAGAAGGCTGGAGAGACAGCCTCTTTCCTGGGCCCGGAAGTGACCCTGGGACTGTATCCAGGTCACCGGGGATGGGCGGAGAGATGTTTGTGGCTTGGGGACAAAGCTGGACCTGTGAGAAGTGATGACTGTAGTTTGTGACCTTATAGGGTATTGTTTACCTGTTACCGTAATAGGCAAAGTCTGTGTACTGCTCCAGGTGATAGGGAGACACTGTGGTGAACATCTTTCTTGTTTACATGATGTTATATCCTGTTCTGTGGGGGTATTTAGGGAATTGGGACTGCGCAATAAACGGGGATTTTGTCTTTGACTTTGCACCTGAAGGAGTGCGGAGTTATTGCCCATGCGTGATTACTGCAGGGTCAGTCCCAGATCCAAGTCTGACATCCTTCTTTTTTGACTGGCAGGGACAGCTCAGATTTAGTCATCTGGTTGTGGGGAGAGGTGGATACCCCGATGTCTCCCTGTGGGTCTGGGTGTCAAGGAGCACCTGTGTCACCATTTAAGGTGACCAAAACCAAAGTGACCATTGCAGTGGAGCTGATCCAAAGCAGTGTGTGTACTTTTGGCAGTCAGTGCTGAGTTCATTTTCTTTGAGCATCCTGAGAGATCTGGATTCATGCTGACAAGGGGAAGGGGGATGAGCAGCCCTTTGTTGAGAATCAGTGTGTGCTGAAGCTATCAGGGCTCATCTTGTCTCAGAGGGCTTGTAGGCTTTGCTGTCAGCTCCTGCAGTTGTCACATTTTTTTACTTCTCAATAGGTAGGAGTGAGAAGCTGAGGGCCAGCAGAGTTTCTTAGACATATATGGCACACAAGTGTGTTAATTTAAATGGAAGGAAGTACAGGGAAAGTTGATTGCCAAGAATGAGAGCAGAAGCTTTTTTAGAAGTGTGTTTTAAGGAGAATTTGCAGGAGGAAAATATAATTGCTTGGTGCTTATAAAGGAGACCTAAAAGAGGTACAAAATGTATGTATGGCTCAGACTAGATCTGTTGCCTCATGGCATGAGGCATATGGATCATTAACTGGGAATTAAGGAGGGAAATTTTTGCCTTGCATTAGTGATTGCTGTGGGTGTTGTGTTTGGTAACAGAAATTTTCCTTTACATGTAAATTTTACCTTTACAGTTCAGGTAAAGTTCAGTATGCTAAATTGAGGCACTTTGTGGTTTTTTTTTCCCTTCAGATTTATAACAGAAAAGGAAATCTATCTTAGATTTTAAGAACTTTTAACAGTATCTCTAAAATATTTAGAATTATTTCTAAAGCCCCTTCTTTTACCTATGTGCAGCTAGAGGCTTTTTTGTATCAGGCTAAAAGGATGGCTTGAGTTGATGTATTCTTACAATTCTTGCTTCAGAAGGAAAAAATATTACTTTGGTAAGTCCTTGCTGTGAGATGAGCTGAGCAGAGAGTGGTTCTGTCTCTCAATTGTAGGTGGTTTGTGCCAGCCCCTTGTGCAGTTTAATTTCATCATCAGTGCAAAAAAAAAGAGATATTACTTAGCAAGAAAGGCATATCATGTAATACTATTGCTTTTTAAATCTCAGACAATTTCTGCTCGATTCTAATTTTAGGCAGTCATTTTAATTTGTTACCAATGAATGCTTTCTAATTAAACTTGCATTTAATGATCACATGCGTCAGTGAGCAATGTGAGCTGACAGTGATGGAAGTGGGTGGATAGCACAATAGATGCTGACAAGAGCAGTTGATCCAGTCAGGAAAGGAGATGGATGAATTCTGGAACAGAGAAATCAGGGGAGCAAGAAAGGAGGAAACGAGTTCTTGGGCCATGCAGTGAGTTATTGCAGGCTGTTCTAATTACCTGGTCCTGGTGGTGAATGCCCTGTGTGCAGAGCCTTGAATTTCTGTAGTAAGAGTGGGTTATTCCAGGTTCTTTTTAATCAGCTGAAAGTGGCTTGTACCAATTCAGAACAAGAATGTCCTCCAGAGAGTACTTACTTCCATGAATTTAACTTTGGTTAGCCTACGTGGCATTGGTGTAAAATTCCTCAGTGATGGACTGTTTCTCTAATTTAAGAATTAATAATGTGTTTCCTGTCTTCTCTTCAGCACTTCGAGATTCACAGGTGTAAACAAAATTAATTTTTAATTTAATTTATGCAAATATTCCTCAAAATTACTTTGTAACTTGCAGTGCGTTCAGTCAGCAGTGGAAGCAATAATGTGTTCTTGACTCATCCCAAGTGGACAGCATCATGTTAACAGTCAGTAGTGGGAAACTGCAAAAAAAAACCCTGCAATTAATTCACAGAAAGGAATATTTTTTAAAAAAACCTGAAGGGGCTGAGAAAAATGTAATGGGGAACGTGCTTTTACCGTTTTTCAACCTTAGTAGGGAGCACTACCAGCCCTGTGATCCTCGGTTACTGCATTTCTCTTGCTGTGTCCCTAACTGAGACTTGGCTATTGCCGCCTTTAACACTAAAATAAAACAAAACATCTTTAACTTGGCAAACTAAACAGATGGGAGCCACTGGAGGATAAGGAACCCTGGTATGATTTCTTTTTCTTTGCAGCCTTTTCTGTGAAAGAGGTGGATTTCTGCATTCTGCAGTTTTCTGATTTTTCTGTATCGCCTCCACCTTATCAACAGATTCTTGACCACAATAAGCCAAATAATTTGGAGGGGTTGTTCTCTGCATCCTTTTGTATTTTCACTGGACAGACAGTAGCATTTTAGAAGCAGTGTAGTTGAAAAATGCAAAAATCAGTGTCAGATAATTGGTATGTTAAATGCATTTTTAAAAGCAAATAATAAGAGCCAGTAGATTATGCAAAATCTAGTGTTTGGTCAGAAGGAGCTGGTCTGAAACCCCTCCCAGCTTTCACTATCTCTCACCCTTGAGGGTTTATGCTCTCCTGAGCTAATCCTTAAACAAATGTATTGCACCCATGACTGAAATGTGACAATATTGAGGGACAAGCAGCTACATGGTATCTTGGCCTCCTCAAAATGAGTTGTTGAACATCTGACTATCAAATGTGTGACGTGGAAAGACTTCGAAAGCCAGTTGATTATAAGCATATTGAAATAAACTTGGTTTTTTTGATCCAAGTTGCTAATCAATTACTTTTTTTCCAAGAAGTGATTATTTTATATTATTTTGACTACTACTAACCTCCTGCACAGATTAAAATGAGCATCACTTCCTCTGTTTGCTTCTCATCTTGTTAAACAGTCCAAGTTGCTTGGAACCTACAGCACCTAAGAGTTATGTGAAAGTAGATAATTAGTCTTTATCTGAAAAATACCTAGTTGTATTTGCAGTATTCACCTTCTGAAAAGGTACGATTTTAAAGGTAATTCTTTATCCTTCTTAAAGACACATAGCAGGAACCTCATAGCTCAGGTGACTGTAGCTCTCACTCATTTCTGAAGACCTTCACACTGAGCAGAGTTGCTTCTAACTTTGGATTTCCTTCCTTGTTAGGTAGGAGAGGAAAATGTCTGTACTAATGTCCGACCACATATGCTCTTTGTGGTCATTCTTATTTCCTTAAATTTTAGTCATTTGACTGGTCATTGTTCATAAATTGCAATTACTCTTGTATTCAAACTGTTTCTAATTAACTGTACCAAAATTTTCACAGACAAGTATTAGAATAGAAGAAAGACATTTATAAAAATTTGTAATTTCAGAATTAGCAAAAAGATCTAAAAGTTGTTCATATAATCCTTCAGCATGAAACACAAACTATTTAATAACTCCTTCTAAATTGTAAGTTTTAATTGTTTTAATCCAAGATTAATGAGTTTGCCAACATAGGTGGGTCAATATGTTATAATTAATAGGCAGTGGGAAAACACAAGCTCATCTTTCACCATGCCCTGAATGTCCAAAGTAAGACACATACTGTTCCTGAAGCCTGGTTTCTAGGAACAGACTGAAGGGAGACAAGCCAATCTGCCAACCATACTCCAAATCAGCGGAAGTTTCAGTTGCTACTTTTTCCCAGATGTCTCCACTTGAAGACTACTGAGTCCATCTTTGTTTTATTAAGTGACCAACAACAAAAGAAAAGAACGATTTCTTTAAAATGGAATTTGATATGTGAAAAAAAGGAATGGAATGTCCCCTCAGCAGAGTATTATTTATGAAAGGAAACATACTTGGTTTTGGGAATAGCACTTGAAATGATCTAAAGTGACACACAAGCAAATGCCAGAAGTGCATATTCACTTCTGAAAGCTGTTTTTCCGAACCTGAGTGTTTATAATTTAATTCCAAAAAAAGCAGAAAAATACAGCTTATATTATTGATAGCCTCAAAAAACAAAAGGCCATTTTGTGCCTGCACCCCACTCAACACTCTGGACAATCAAGGGTAGATATTTCTCCACAGATTTTTGCTTCAGCTGTGTCAAATTACGTAAGTCACAGAGGAGTTCCTCTGCTGGTCTCACACCACGTTACCTCTGGTGTCATCTCTGGGATATTCCCATATTCCAGTAGCACTCAGGAGTCCGAAACCAGGCAACTTAGAACCAGCAAATCAGACATTCAGCTTTCCATCCTCTTTGCATTGCTTAAATAGCTCAAAAGAGAAAAGCCAGAGGCATTGGGGATCTTAACTAACACCTTTTCCTTTATTATTGAAGCCACATGAAGAAGCTTTAAGTATTGATAAGAGGTGGAATCAATGGCTATTGAAAAGAGATCAGAACTCAGAACCACATTTACCAAGTGACAGAGAAAACTGGTTTTAATGTCCTTTAGCAAATCTTCTGTATCAGAAACCCTTTTAACAGGTAATTCCTGTTTCTTAAAAAACTTAATCATTTTTGAGACTCTGATATTAAATACAAATAAATTATCAGGAGATAAATAAAGGATATGAGCTGGCCCATACTCTAGTATGTAAAAAGATACATACAACTGGAAAAGTCATAAAAAGATATGTAAAAAAGACATGCTTGTTTCTGTTGCTGGTCAAAGAATGGTTCATTGTGAAACAGAATATGTCTACAATGTGTCTTTAGCATTCCAGATAGATACTACATCCCTTAAACTAGATATTAATTCCAGATACAGAATGTTCACCTGTAACAGGAAGGGTAGTGCAGCCAGAGGCCCTTTTAATGGTGGATAACAGAGGTGTGAAAAATGCTGGAAATTAGTTTGTGTTTCTCAGAAGAGTGCTTTGGGTGAGATTAGCACCTCTGGTAGGCAGTTGTCCCTTAGCGCTTCTTCCAGATTCATCGGAGATGTTTAGTGCCTGCTTGTAATGGAAGGAGGGTCAAATATAGGCTGAAATAAAGCACTTAAGGGCATACTTATCTTGAAGCATCTAAATAGGCCAGATCTAGATAGAATCCTAGTGCACAGTGCATTTTTTTTAGCAATTCTATAGGCTCTAAGTATCTCATTTCCTTTGAGTAATTTTGTCAAAAAATAAGCAAAATAGAGTGGTTTTGGATTGCAGTATTTTGATGTCAGTCAGGACTGCAGGTTTGAGTCAACTGAATGTTCTGCTGTGGTATCTGTTTTACTACTTTCATCTGCTGATCTCCACATATCTTGTGCTTTAATAATTTTTAGCTAGATTATTTAGGAGAAAAAAAATCACCCAACAACATGACTGCAGTGTCTAGGTTTGATAACTACCCAGGAAAATGAGGCTTTTCCCTTAATACCTATATATTTCCCCCTTTTTTGTTTAGAGACATGAGGGATCATGCTATGTGCAGCGTTATTGAGGGAGAGGACACATTCTCTCTTGGGAACTGCAGGCAAAGTCTTCCATGTCTGTCACTTCCTACAGGTTTATAATTCGGGCTGATGCTCATATCTTTTTTTCTGGGACTCACAGTGTCAGTGCTGGTGCAGTTTTTGTCCTGTTAAGCCAAGGAGGTGATAAAGATCGATGAGCTCCACACTTACCAGGTATCAGGAAAGTTCTGTTTGCCCAAGGACTTCATTTCCTCTCAGCTTTATATAACTTCAGAGCAGTGGTTATCCCAGCAGGCATCTCAGGGAAGGAGGAGCAGTCCCCAGGGACCCTGACCCCCTGTAGCAGTGCTGAGGCGCAAACTGGTCCTTGGTTGTGTTTTTCACAGAGAATTAGACATTTCTTTGGCATTAACCCTAATTAAATGCATATACTCAGAACAAAATGCTGGTAGGTTATTGTGTATTTTGACTAAAGTGCTCTCTCTCAGGAGAGCACTCTTCCTTTTGCATGCACAATTGCTTTTGCAGTTTTACCTTTTCTTTACCTTGCAGAAGGTAAATAGTCACAAGTATTTGAATAGCAAGAAGCCCTGTATTTTCTGCTGAAATGAACTGGTTTTTAAATACTGTAAATCTGTAATTTCTTAAGATGATTTATGGAGACAACTGCAGCCAAATATATTATTTATGAAGATTCATCAAATAGACTGTAGCAGTTCACACAAGAAATTATAAATATGCAGGAAATCTGAGATTGCTGGAGTTTATGTAGGCTAAATCCTGTATATTTCAGACTGTTTTTCTGACTTTTTCAGCTTCTTTACCTCCCATTTACTCCAGGTGAGAGCTTAGCAGCCTTTCAAAGCCAGTCCTGGGACAAACAACAAATTTGACCCTGGAGGGTGTGAAAAAATAGAGCAGGAGGAAGTAGATCAACTTATGAATGATTCATGGCGACAGCGAGCTTGGAGGAAGTGGAGATGATGTCTGGGGAAATACGATGCAAAACATGAGAGCTTCCTGGCTACCAGGGGAAATACATGAAATAGAAGTACAGATCTGAAAGGGAAGGAAATTAATAAAGGGAACAGCACTGAAAAACTAGTGGAGAGCAGGTAAAAAATGTGGAAAATAAAAGCATTAAAAAACCTACAGATGTAGGTGGAACGTGGAAGCATATAAAGAATGGATAGGATATACAATCTAATGCATACAAAGTCAAAAAGGCAAATAAAGCTCTGGAGATATCTCCAGAGTTTCATTTCTAGGTGACAAATGTATTCAGTGTTTTTGAAAAGCAGTCTTCAGTGGGTAAGGGAGGAATACAGAGCATCAGTTATTGCTACCTACATACAGTTCTTCATTTAGAAGAGAAAAAAAGCCATAATTTTAATCAAATCACCAGTGAAAAAAGTGTACTTATCACTGATAAATGAAACAGGTGATGTAGGGGATCCATGTGAGCTCAGAGCAGATGCTGGGCTTTTACTCATAATTGAGCAAATCCGTTGTCATTTATTTGGACATGCATGTTTCATGCAGGAAGAAGGAAAGGCCAGGGCAGATGGAAGCAATTGAGGGATGAATCCCATTGCCATTTAAATAATCAGAAAATACCCATGCTGAATAAAGGTCCCATCTTTCATGGGAGAGGAAGGAAGAACCAGTGAGCATGTCTGGCATATTTATAGCTTAAACCATCCTTTTCTTCCTCACTTCATAATGGAGTCAGAGCCTGAGAACTGCTATGCAGCATCTACCTTGTGTTTAAAGGGAAGTAGCTGTGGATTATTCTCTTTGAAAGGTAGTGGGCGGCATGTTTGGAGGAACAGATTGTTAAGATCTGTTCTAAACTGAAAATGGGAAGAAGCCTGAGCTAAGTGACTAATGGGGTAAAAGTGATAGGAAAAAAAATCAATCCAATGGGTTTTTTCTTTTTCAAGCTGTACTGACTGATCACGGTGCTGTTCTAGTTCTGAATTCTCAGGTTCCCTTCCTGATTTCTGGAGTGTTGGTTACTTGTTGCTCCTCACTTGGTGCCTACAGGTATAATTCCTTCTGAGAAGGTTTGCACCAGTTCCACTGTGCCCAGTCCTGCTTCAGTAGCTGTAATGAACTCTATACTGGAGAATTGAAGTTATCCCTCTCCAGATTTCTAAGAACCACACTAGAGTCAAAGGTGTGACAATAGAAGAAAACCAGCCTTTTAAAAAATAAATTAAAAAAATAAACGTGCACTTAGGGCAGTCCTTGGGAGGAGGTAGCTTTCAAAGCTCAGATGGTGCGTGCAGTCCAGCACATTTTCCAAATAAAAGTTTTAAATCTAAAGCAGGCTCACAGATGGTTGTAATGAGCTGGTCTTTGAGATACACTGGGACATGAACAAAAATAGTTTAACTCCTAAGACACTAACATTTTGAGATGAGTTTCAGGCAAAACACCAAGAACAATTTTTCTTGCATATTTAAATTGAATATATATTTCTAGTCTCAAAAAACCAGTCTTTCAGGACCTTGCACTTGCCATTATATACCTTACAGTACAGTATCACAAAAGTGGGAGCATTTTTAGACAGTGACTGATGCTTTTTTCTCCAGCACTTTTCAAACCGTACAAAGAGTTAGTTTTGAACTAACAGTCACTTAAAAGGTATAGATTTGCTAGGAAAATTTAATTTTTAAAGGAATATAGAATAGTACTCTACTAAAAGTATTACTCATCATTCTAGTAATAGAAGTGTCATCGAATGATACTTATCAAAAAGTATCATCTAGTAATTAATGTATCATCAAATCATCAAAGCTAGTAGTTTCGTAGCACAGCAAGTATTTGTTAAATTGTATTGTTTATGTTATCTGTTACAAAAGTAGAAATTGATTTAAAATCTCTTTATGATATTGTTTGAAATTACAGCATTGTAACTTACACTATCTCAAAACTATCTCTGTGTCACTTGAGCTTCGAGAGACTTCTTATTTCTTTATCTCCTCTTAGGTCTGCCTTATGGATGGGAAGAAGCTTATACAGCTGATGGAATCAAATATTTTATCAAGTAAGTAGTTCTGGGGAAAACGGGTCAGAGTTGAAATAGAAGCACATCAAACTAAACACATTCTCAGTCCCTGAATTAATGGAAAAATTTATTGCACATTGTACTGTATGCTGTTGTTTTTTCTAGAATACAGTTAAGATTAATTTATATAATAGGGGGTTTTTTAATATTCCTCTAAAAGATTGAAAGAAGTGGTGAAAAATATAATTCATCTCTATTCCATATGTATCGTGATCTAGTAAATAGCAAGTTACTCTAGCAGCTGAAATTTTCACACTGTTTAACTCTTATAGGTGCCAGAAACACAAGGTTTTGCAGGTAGATTTCTGCAGTCTCCTAAACCAGAGGAAGGGCAGCAAATAAATTATTTTTATCCCAAACTCTTCCAAAAGTCACATTAATAACACTGAAGTTGATGCATTAACTGGCCAAGAAAAGCAGAGGGTTTTTTTCCTTTTTTTCAAGCAGGGTGCTCAGTTGTCCTTGCCTCACCCCATGCTGCCTCAAGCGAGATGTATTAAAGCAGACGTGGTTTTTTCTGCAGAGGTTTCCAAACACACTGTATATGATCCTGCATTCCAGCTCTAATCAAAGGGTGCCTCTTATTTTCAGACAGATGTAGGTTACTACATGAGATTTATGCAAAAAAAAAAAAAAATTGTAGAAAAGTAGCTTCGGAAATGAAAGTGAATTAAAAGCCAATTTCATAGCAATGGAAATAAATACAAGAGCAACTATTAAAATAGAGCACTGTTCCCTTGGGCTCTGTCTGTTCACTCAGGGAGCCAGGATAGGACAGTTGGGAAGTTAAGGTGGATGCTGGACTCTTTCCTGGGTAATACTCTGGGTTTGTATCTGTGTAACTGGAAACTAAGCTTGAGGATAGTATTATCAATAATAGCAAATAAAATTTAGAATCAGAACAAAAGAAATGACACATTCTTGAAGCATCTCTCCTGGGGTTTTTTTAGGTTTGTTCCTGTGTTTCTCATACAGATACATATCTCAATGACTGAGCAGAAAGCTGGAGTTGCTGGGTATGTGCAGACGTTTCTTTCTGAGCACTGCACTTGGATGCTGAACCATTGTGGATGTGACAAGCAGATGCTTATTAGCAACAGTAGAATCTCAGCTACTCTAGGTGGTGCAAGCCTAATTTGCAGAAAGCATCAGATGTTTTGCATCTTATCCCCACTTGCTGAAACTACAGATTGGAACTCACGAGTTCACATGAAAAAACTTTTTCAGGAATTTTTGCAGATCTGACTGTTAGTGACTCTCTTCATTTGCTTCTGGTGACAGTGCCCAGGTTTTCCATTGCTGTTACCTTCTATAATCTATCCTAAAAAGTTCTGCCTGTCAGTCTTTGTGAGGAAGGAAAGCAAGGAAAATTTATCCATTTAATTGCAGAGAAGGGTGTGAAATCACCCTTTATGACCACTGGCTAAAAACTTCTTCTGAGTGGAATCACCACACTGCAGTGGTGTTAGAGCTCTTAATGCAGCTCATTAGAATGGAGTTAACTGAGCATTTCAATAACACATCATGGTAATTACTATTATTTTTAACTATTTCCTTATTTTGCTTTCATCACTGTTTCCAAATGCCTTTGCAGAGTGTAAGCCAGGCTGTTTGCATGCCTGGCAATCCATACCTCTTACTACACTGTGTAATGTGTATGAAGTCAGCTGTCGAAGTTAACTGTTTGGAGGAAGGAGCAGGGCTTGCACAGACCCATGTTTCTAACATCAAATGGTGGTGATTTCAGGGTGGAAACCAACATTGGAAATATCCTTTTTCTAGGAGGAACTTAGCTTGAGGGGCTATTTTATCAGCTGATCCTTTCCAGTAGGATTCAGTCTTAATTGTTTAAATGGGGATTATCAGAATAGTTGATACTTCACAGTTCTGATACTAATGCTGTAACTTTCTTGTTCTCTTTGGCTGTGAATGTCAATCCTTTTATTCTATTTTAGAATCCTTTCATTCTTTTTTAGTCCAGCCAAAGCCATGAGGGGTTTAAGAGTATTTCAACACTAGCCCACTTCCCTGAATACAAATAGGAAAACATGTTAGAATTCCTAAAGTGAGGCCACAATTGAACTGGTCTTATATGTGAATTGCCATTTTTCTTACTGTGCAGTGAGGATGTATAGAAGCTGCAATGGCTTTGTTTAAATCCACAGCAGCTTTACAATATGCTAAGGACAATCAAATAGTATTTTAATTATCAGTTGCCTTCAGTTCTAACATGCTTTATTGCCATCAAGTAGCTGAGTCCATAAATCTATACATTATAAATCTAATGCAGTAAACACCCCAGAATGGAATCTTAATAGCACATAAGCTTGAGACAGCTTGCTGTGAAATTTCCATAAATATCTCTGAAGGGGTGTAGCAATATGAGGTGCATGAGAAATCAGAGTTTAAAAGAAGCAAACCAGCTGGCTTGCGTTACACACTGAAGTGAAACCCACTTACATGAATAAGTGACATGAATACAACATTTACATGGGGCTGAGCAGCTCCCTGTACCTACCAGGGAAAGCTGCATCTTGTCCATGAATCCTGACCTTAGGACAACTTTTGAAATCACCACTTTTATCCAGCAAATCATTTCAGCCTCAGTAAATTATTTTCAATCAACCAGGTTGTCAGGACTGCTCAGTGCTACAGATGTGAGAAACCATCCTTTAGACTGCTAAAATTGACCTGAGTCTGGGCTGGGCATTAAGCTCATTTGTACAGGTTTACCGTGGAATAGCAAACTGTAATGGAAGCCTCTCTGAGTTACAGCTCAGTGTGCCCTAGGAAAAAAGCAAGTTCATGTGTCTTACTAAAATAAAATAAACAGTTATCAGAAGGACAAAAATTACAACAGTAGATAGGGATCAGCTTCATTGCAAATGTAACTTTTCTCCTGCCAGGCAGTAAAGGTGGAATTTGGGCTCAGATATGTTTTAAGATAACTTGGTATACTTTAACAGAGAGGACAAGCACTGTTGTATTTTTATGTAGGAATACCACCATTCATACATGGCACCAGATTAATGCCCCATCAAGAGAAACAAAGCTCTGATGCCTGTGTCCTCACCAATTTACATTTGGAATGTCAATCCTTTTTATACTGGCTGGGTATCCCATTCTCCGTGTAGTTGTTCTCATAGTGAAGAATATTTTGTTAATCTAGTCAGAATTTCCCCTGAAGCAACTTAGGCCCATTGCTTCTTGTCTCTGCCCAACATCTTTGTGAAAAGAGTGGGCTGAACAAACCCAGTTTGTTCAACATTTTTTCATGTGCCAAGTTCTCCAACCCTCTCATCATCTTGGTGACCCTCCTCTGTATCCTCCCGCATTTTTCCATTCTCTATCTTGAGCTTGGAGGATCAGTGCATTGAAGAGACTCCACATAATAAGGTAAAAATGTTCATTAATAATTTTACTTATGAGATGATTGATTAAGGCATTTTTTAAATTACTGATTTTCTAACAGAAATTCCTGTCCCAAACAGGCATTTCATCTGTAAGTCCCAGAAACACAAAGGGGCTAATGAGCCCTCATAAAGTATCACCTACACCCAAATGAGTGTGAGAGCACTTACAGTCAGCTGGGAGGCATTAGGATGGGAAAAGTTTTGTAAATAAGAGAAAGGCCATCTTGTTCACTTTTGAAGTTTTCATGTGGCTGGTTTTGCCCAGGCTTAGTTCAGGCGTTAAATGAGTTAACAAAGTGTTGTAACCAACCACCACTAGAACAAACTCTCACTTTTGCTGTATGCTCCAGCACTAAAATCCAGCAGTGCAACCAGTGTCCTTTCTATCATTGAACTGATGTTGTGAATTAGGAATCTTTGGGTTTGATTTTCTAATAGGAGAAAGATTCTGTGCAGAACTGCCCTCCCAGGGAGGCACCATATCTGCTAATTAATGGTTACATCCTGCTAGTTTAGAATCACACAGGAACAGCATAAAACCCCGTAGCTGGGACACACTAATTTTTCCCCAGAAAACCCATTCTAGTTAATCTCTTCCATCCTCCCACTGTGTTCACCGTTAACATATGGCAACTCTGTATCATGAGGCTGGCACTTAAAATTAGGTAGGGCCTTGCTATGCTCCCTCCCACTCCCACCCACTTCTTGCATATGTATGTAGTTTGTAAGGACCAGCTGTGGATTTTGCCCCTGTAAACACTGTTTTTCTAGAATTTTAATAGAACTAGATTCCAAGCATTCCACGTTAACAGCTATTTTCCTCAAGGACGCTTATCTTAAATTTTCATGAAAGACAAGTAGAAGTTCACAAATATTTTAGAACTTTTGGGATCTTTTCCCTTAGATGTATTAGGGCGTGCGATGTTTTCTATCTTCAAACAAAGGGGAAACAGTAATGTTTCATTTAGGATTCTCTGTCAGCAATTTATCTAAAAATCAGAAGTTTCCCATGGAGGTATTGTGTACTTCAGGTGCCTCCACTGGAAGGTGGAGAATTTGCTCCAGGTTAAGTAGAAGCCTAAAGTCAATATTTATTAATCTGTATTTTATAAAAACCACACATGATGTGTTCTAGTGTATTTTTAACTCATGCCTAAGAAATCGGGTTTCTTCTTGGAAAGCAGACACATCGTACTTATATATTCTATAAAATTCTATTTTGTTTGGTCTTGCTTGGGGAAGAGACACCATTCATTTTAATGAAAACTGGGCATTCATAGAAACTGTGTATGATTTTAGCTGAGCTAAGAATAGCAGAGCATGTGTGATAGATGAAGAACTTCTGTAGTATAAACATGGATGTTTTACAGCGCTAGAGTTAAAGGTATCATCATAAATGGAAAATAAATCACAATTGATTTTGCTTAACTGCCTGGTAACTTGAAAATATAAATTTGTTCCTTTTATAAATATTCTCTGCACATTTCTACTGTTTTATAAATGAAGGATCCAAACCCCAACACACTGAGGTGTGTTTAGCTCATTCCTGAATACTCTGGTGTATTACAATATCCTGGTTACCTGCAGGTTATCTGCAGGTTATGGGTTGGAGTGCTAGAAGAAATCAGTGAAGTTCAAATCATAGCAGACCTGATGCAGAAGTAAACTTCTGTATGTTCCACTTAATTTTCAGTCAGTTCAGAGCAGCAAACTAAGAAAACCTGTGATCTGCCATACTGATTTCAACACGGAATTGAAATTCCCCTGGACTGAATCCAGTGCCAGCCCTGCACCCAGCTCCCTGTAAAGCAGTAGGCAAGTTACTTGCACCAAAATTAGCAGTTATCAAATCATCATTGTAGGTGTCCCCATCTTAACTCTGATGTTTTGTGGGTAGGATTGGGTAATTTGAGGCATGCAGTTCTGGTTCCACTGAGTTCAAAGAAAGCTGCAGTTACTCTGCATCTCTTAAAATTTGGACCTTTCCTATTTTACATTTCACAAAAAAAAAAGGAGATTGTTTTTGAAAATGTTTCCTTTTACCTGTCATCCTCAAATTCTCCTGAATGAAAATAAAGAGTACTTATATAGTCACAAGAAGTGGCAAATATTTAAACAGAACCGACTGAGCACTAACCAAGTGCTATCTGCTATTACTGCTGTTTAACGTACAGGGATCCAAAGCTGTCCCCATCCATCAGCTTAGCATCAGTTCACACACCTTCAGATGTAACTATGTGAATTTGTGTAGTCCTGACATGTTTCTCTTGGATTTTTGGAATTCAGTTTCTCTGATTCTCACTGAAATAATTTTGCATGACTATAAGGAAAATAATCTCAGATGTAGAACTAGGAAACTTGGCATTGGATTTTATGATAACATGAGCTTGTAATACAAGAATGTTAAGACCTTAAGCTGCTTTTGGTTGAGCAATCTTTTTTTTCCCGAGAGGTTGTTTGTTTTTTAATATCAAGAACCAAAACGGAGAAACATTCTTTCAGCTTCTACAGATACTGCACACTCTGTCCAGCTTCTGGCCTGTCATAGAAGGCATCTGTTAAAATTTCTTCTGTGAGAAAATACAAGAAAGGGAAAGTATTTTGCTCCCTGGGTTTTGGGAGGGCCATCAGAAGCAGATCAAAGCACAACAGCAAGGTTTTTCAGGATGTGCTTCATCTGGAGCAAAGTCACTGCTCCAGGTTCATGTCAGCTTAGTATACGAGGAGTTTAGACAATGGCCTTCAACATGCTCTGATGCATTTGCAAATACACAGCACCAGAATTTTTATGAAGCTCACTTAGAGACAGGACCGTGAGTAACTGCACACATTAAACCGGCACTTCCAGAGGAACAGCACTTGGCTGGTACTGGGGGAGATGGATTTCAGGTAGTGCTTTCAAGCTGAGAAGTGCGTCTGCTGTCACTCAAACCTTAGTTCTGATTCAGCCTTGGCTCAGATCCTTTTGTTATTACTGATTTTATTTTAGTTCAGGCCATTTGTTTATTGACAATTTTTAATGATGCAGCACAAACCGTTTGGCTGGATATATCTTCATCCTAGTGATTACTGCCTGCTGAAATGGCTCATAGATTTTTCTGAGTAGACAAGGTTTCATCAGTTTAATCAAGGAATAAATAGCAAGACTGTCTTCTGGGGTTTCACTTTATATCCCTCAATCTTTAATTAATACTCAAGCAAAATCTGCAATCCCTGAGGGAAACACAAGAAACAATTTATGTTGCCTCAGGACACGGCTCCATGAGGTGACAAGTGCTCTTGATCTTATTACAGCCAGTAAAATTAAGGTCACTGACATCTTCCAGGACCTTCCCAGCATCTCCTGGGGTACTATAAGAGGTTGTATGTTTCTTTTGAAATGTCTTGAAAGAGGGTACAGGCTTAAATGAATTTTAACAAAAAAGGAAAAGGAAAAAATGAATGTTTCAGTTCAAATAATCCCATCTTGATAAATGCAGTGCAAAAACCCTTCCCAAACTGCCTTTAGGATTCATGTCTGGAAATTGTCATCCCTAGATGCTCTCAGGATTGATTGATTGATTAATAGATTATACTTGCATCAATGTCACTCAGTTGTTTTATTTTGCTCTAATTGCTTACCCGCTAAATTAAAATGCTTTAGTTACAGCTCAGAATAAGTTATTCCTTGCAGATCCTCCCAGCATTTGCTCTTCAAAATAGCAAGAGTTTTCCAGTGCTTGACAGCATTTAATACCTGCTTTCCAACCACTGTCCTTTCCAAAGAGGATTCCAGCCATGACAGACACCTTGGCTGGCTTTGCAGGTGTGTGCTAGCTCCAAGAGCTGAAGAAACAAAAACCGAATACCAAGTTTAAATTCATAAGGGACAACAGCAGAGTGTTAAAAGCACTGGCTCTGGAAAGCTGAGAAATAGTTTAAGTTAGGAGTGCATTCCCAAAATGTGTGAGGTGCAGCTCCACGTTATATTTAATAGAATTATAGAGTGATTTAGAAGCAGGTAGAGATTTCAGGGCAACAGAATTAGCCCACTTCCAGTATTTTGACCATCCTGCCTACCAGATCTTGCTATATATGTCTATACTCCACAGCCATGTGCAGGAGCCTGGCTGTGACTAAAGGCCAGCTATTGCCATGATCCCATGGACTTCCTTCAGGAGCAGCAACTCCCTGGAACTCCTGTAGATGCTCCATTGCGACCTGCTCTAATAGGGGAGGGCGATTCTCTCTCCCTGCCAGCATGTGAAGGCCCTCAAATGCTGCTGCAAGGTGGGACTGCTCCACTTTTGTGCAGGATCTATGTTTGATTGTGTATTTTCTAATTATACTACATTTCCAAACATGCCCAAGGAATTCTGATCATGGCTTAAAAGAGTTGCTTTAGAGAAGCATGAGAATAAGAGCTGAGAACCTTCTCTGAGGTGTGAAATTTGGGACAGTGGGTTTGAAAGGGAAGAAGGATCCTTGCAAAGCAAAGAGCTGTCCCAAGCACAAGAGGGACAGGAACAGAAAGGCCTGGAAACAAAAGACAAAAGCAGTAATTGAAGCAAATCTTGAAAAGACGTGTGGAGTCCAGCACAGAGCGATACAGAGCCTGTGCAAGAGCAAGCAGGGAGGATGGCAGAGCCTCTACATGAAGGATTAAGTTTCAGGATCTTCATTCAGGGGCATTGTTCTTTGTTTTCTTATAGTCTGGCCCTCATTAGCCTCCAAGCCAGCAGTGCCCAGGGCCTGCATGCCAGTGGGTAAGGAGGGGATGTGGAGTTCGTGTTCCTGGTCCTCTGGCAGATGGCACACACTCCTTTCACAGGAACTCCAAACCTTCCCACTGGGAGATGCGTATAAGTCTAAAAACTATCAAAGCACAATGTGGAATATATTTCTGGGTAGTGTAGAGCATGTCCCCTTCAAACCCATTGCATCTACATCTAGCAGTGCTATTTGCTGCATTTTTTAATGATTATTTCAATAGCAACAGTGAAAGCACCAAAGGGTGAAGATCTCAGGGTGTGCAGTGCCCCTGGCTCAGGCTCTCAGCAGCACGGCGGGCCGCCAGGGCTTTGCAGGGGTTTTGTGCAGAGATCAGGAACAGCTTCATGAAGCATCAATATTCTTCAGCTGAGCACTATTGCACGTTAATGGGCTAGTGAAGATTGGGAAATCAAAAAGTAAGAGAAGATTAAAAGTTTAGCAAAATTACTGCTATGGATTACATGGATTTAGTTTATGGGGTATGCTCATTAAGGAGGAAAACATGGGGTTTGTGTTGTTTTACACAAGGAGAGTTTCATCTTTCATACTGCTCAGTTTGGTAGAGAAGAACAGGGCTCTGTTCTGAGGCCAGAATTTGGCTTTTTAAGTTCAGAACAACTAAATCCTTTTTGGCCCCTAATGAGTAATGGTCTCTATTCATTAGGAGAGTTTGACTGACTGATTGCTTAAGGCTGCATCTCCTCTCCTGAACTGATCTCAAACAAATGGGTCTTGCACAAGATGGCTCCTTTTAAAGCTCAAGAACCCTGGTGCAATTGAAACATTGAGCCAGGTGTTGTGAATGTCATCCCGTGTCAAAACGGGGAAAAAAAAACAACTTCCAGGAATGCTGCATGTCAGGTTTGTAGCTCAACATCTTGCACTGAGACCCACAGCACTTGTGGTGTCTGCAAGACTTCACAATTCCCTCTTAGGCTCCAGAGTTTGGCTCTGGCTGGAGAGCACAATTTAAAGTGAAAAAAAGATGTCTTGATAATGCTTAAAATCTAAAAAAAAGGTGCAAATATTTTTTCATTAGTCTTTCTCTGAATTTTTGAGTTACTCT
This sequence comes from Eulacestoma nigropectus, assembly GCA_013397775.1. Lineage (NCBI taxonomy): Eukaryota > Metazoa > Chordata > Aves > Passeriformes > Eulacestoma > Eulacestoma nigropectus. The sequence continues at coordinate 112,985 of VZTE01006672.1, forward strand.
TTTCTTAAAAGATTGTCTGAGGTTGTAGTTTTAAAGAAATAATTTTCCATGTGAGGAAGGAAGAGCCATAAGGAGAGTAATTATAATGGCATTTGAAATAATCCGCTACTATTTCTTTGCCAACACATCCCTCTGTTCTCATGTTTTGTTTTCCCAAGCTCTGAAATTTGTCCTGCAGTTTGCTAATGTTAAAAAGACAGACTAATCTACTGACATATTTCCAGATCAAATGTTTGTTTTTTTGCAATAAATTTGGCTGCCCTCCGATAGCAATGATTTGTTTGAAAACCTAAAAATCTTTAAATGTTGCTAATTGCTCTGAAGATGTTAAATTAGACTTTTGAACAGGAATATTTGCAAATGGAAAATGTTGTACATTTAAACTTTGTAATGCTGGCTTTCCAAATATTCCTTTAATATTCAAACCAGTTGCATCAATTAAGCAAAACCTAGAGGTAGGTTTGGACTCCTTCTCACTTTTTATTGCTGGCCCTAACACAAATCAGAGAGGGTGTATTTATAATACAAGAATGTTCTGCAAACCACTAAATCTGGGATTATCTCTTCGGACTGATTATGTCAAAGCTCTTTAGTCACAGCACATTTAGAGAGCTAAAAATAAATAGCAGCAGGGTTTATACATTTATTCTCTACCTAAATAATCTGTGCATATTGTGTGTGTCTGTCTACAATGTGAGACATGGTATCTGGACTTAATGTTTATTTATAAGAGCTCTTTTCCTAGGAAGGATTTTGGCAAAGGGTTTAAACCAAACCATCTTAAGAGAATCACTCGTGGGATACTAGAGCAAGTTGAAAGGAGCTGGGCTCAAATCAGAAGCGTTTGCAGCCGCAGATTGACAACAGAGCAAAACTTGGCCCCATGGTGTTTTGAAAATGAATGAAAACTGGTTCGTTTCTTTCTTACCAGTGATTAAACACTTTTATGCCATCAAATACAAGGAATTGTAACCCAGATTTCAGTGCCACGATTTTGCACTGTTAAAGATCTGGAGAATTTTGTGCATTTAATTTGTGTGAGAGCACACTGAAGTTCTTACAGCAGTAGTAGGCAGTTGGGCATGCTGTCATTTGCCTCCTGGCCCTGGAGTGTGTAGGAGAAAAATCTGAAGAAGAAGAAACACTTTACAAAGAATTTTTTAGTTGGATACATCAAAGACCTGTGGATGCCTTTCCATGTAACTCTTCTCCTGTGCAGTTTCTCCCACTTCACAGAGTTGATACTGCATGCTCAGGAGAAAATGGAACCAAGGCTTCAGGTGCACTGCAGGTCAGGGCATGCTACACAAGGAAGTCAAATGGGAAAAAGAAACAAATTTTAAAATAATATTGTTCTTATTTAAATTCAGCAGTGGATTGCTCAGAAATGGTTTGATAAAAGTAGGCAATATAAACACTTAAAATAGTGCTGGAGGCAATAAATCTTGCATTGGCAGAGGTAGAATGGATGGAATCCAGTTCATTCAGCTCCCGTAATTCTGCAGATATTGGACGGAGTTGTGTTGTTATACCAATAAATCACATGCTGAGACTTCAATCTGGAGCACATCTCCAGTACTAAGCCTTATTGACTGAATATTTTAATTGGGAAACAAAGCATTTCCTGATGTTATAGAAAACATTGCAGAAATATGCAGCAAAGATATTTTTCTGAGTATATTTACAAATGTAAATATATTCATAATATAAATATGAGTGCATACATTTCCCTGTGTTCTGGAATAATGGGAACAATGTTCTTGGTTAGACAGACTTTATTCACAAGTCTCTCATAAAACATTACAAACCAACTCTTTTCATGTTCTTCACTTTGGGTGTCACCTGACTTTCTAAAGGTAAACATTGGAAATGTTTGGCAAGTTGCTCTTACTCCTAGTAAAAATAGTACGTTTGCTTTCTTAGAATGAAACAATTACTGTCCTTGAGAGTGGTCATTGTCTGCTGCAGTGTATTTTCTGTAGGAATATGTTTTTCATTTATCCTTTTCTTTTAACTCCTGTGAAACTGATCCTACAACCCCCGTAATGCACATTTTTGTAACAAAAGAAGGAATGGAGTACATCCAGTCCTGCTCTCACCAAAAGAGCACTTCTGAATTGGCTGGAGCTTTGGGGTTTGTTATTTATTTAATGTATGAGAACCGGGGGTATGGCCTTTATACTCCACCCTTTGTTTTCCTTGTGTGGTCCTTGCTCAGGCATTGCTGCCGTTGAAGTAATGCCTGAATTCACAGGTTACCTATTCAGAGCAGCTCCAGCTGGGATTTACATTAGGCTCATATTTAGCCCTTGGTGAACAGTATCATCCTCATCACACCCAGCTGATTCTGAGCTCAGTGCACTCAGCTGAAAGGTGTGAATAGTATGATCATGTTGATGGGAATAGTGATCCCAAACCCATCACTCTGTGTAGTGGAACATTGACTCGAATTCGTACTTCAGTGTATCTGTTTCCATAATCAGTTATTCAAGAGACCATTCTTGCAGAGAGAAAGACAAAACCTGTTCTCACTTGAAAAGGTAAATCCAGAGTAGTTCCTTGATGGCACTTGGAATTTAATTAAACCAATGCACCTGGAAGGTGAGTACAGACCTGAGCATTAGGGACACTGTGTTAGGACATACGAGAAGAGCTGTGTATCCTGTGTGGTGTTTATTATACCTACGGTATTTTTCAGCTTGCTCTTGTAGTGAACTTATATTACAAAATTAATCTTTGCACTGACTTGACTATAAAAGCTGTGAATTTATTAGCAAGATTTTTTTTTTCAAGTGAAAAGAAGCTATTTCCTTTCCCAAGAACACATTATTCCATAAGGGAGAAGAGGCAGTGTGTTGCCCACACACAGTATGGCTCACATGCACACACCACTCATAAGGTGTGCAGTGTTATCACCACAGACACCAAACCTATCCGTGTGTCTGTCCTTATTGAGCCCTGCTTGGGCTCCTTCCATTCACACAGAAGCTTTCCAGAAACTATAAAGCATCTTAGCCTGCATGTCAAGTGTAGGGTTTAAACCTTAAAAATCAGCACTGATGCCCTTTTGTTGCTTATGTAAAGGCTGTGGGAGCACGTCCAGAATTTGGGCTAGAAGACATGTAAAAACCATCATTTTTTAATTTATTTTTTCTGCAAGAAGAGGAATTACTTAATGATGCTAGAATAGTAATCATAGAATGATTTGGGTGGAAATGACCTTAAATACCCCCTGATTCCAACCCCCTGCCATGGGAAGGGACACCGTCCACTATCCCAGGTTGCCCCAAGCCCTGTCCAGCCCGGCCTTGGACACTTCCAGGGTTCATGGTCTAAAGAGCTGAGTGTGTTTCTATGATGTGATTCCACATTTGCTCAACTTACTCTTGACCACCCTGCCTCCCTCAGGCTGTAACTGGTGTGATGGCCATGTTAATACCCTGCTGTGTTAATTGTCTACAGCTCCAGTAATTAACAAGAAATGTCACCAGTCTGTATCAGGAGTCTCATGCAAAAGTATTGTCTTTATTGCATTGGGAATCTCCAGTCCAGGTTCTGGCCGTCTGAAGACTCCACATATTGTTTTTAAAAATCTCGCAATTAGCAAGAAAAAGACAATTCTGTGTTTTGAAGTTGTCATAATGATTGTTACAACTCCAGAATCCACCTGGAATTCCTTGCTTTGGGGTGGGTAAGCCTCTTTTGGGTTGCTGATAGCATTTCTTATTGGTTTTTAGCCACGTGACACAGACAACGTCCTGGATCCATCCCGTCATGAGCGCACTGAGCTTGCTTTGCTCCGAGGAGGAGGAGGATGGGATCAGAGACCTTCCCAGGCCCAAGAGCTGAGGACAGCTGTGGACAGAGAGTAGTTTGTCTGGTTTTAGTCCCTTAGTGAGAAGATACACAGGTTTTAGTCTACCTACTTTCTTGTGTGATGTAGTAGTACCTGGTGACATTTCTCCCCATCAAGCTGGAGGAAGTTCTGCCGTTTTTGAGGTGGGTTTGTTGATGGGTGCTACAAAGGATGCAGGTGCCACAGGAGTCCTTAATCTGCCCCGTTTTGGTGTGCCAAGGATCAGTCGCACCTTAGGGCCCAGTCCAGTCTTTTCGTGATTTCCCCATTGACCCATAATGTCCCTGACCTGAAGCTGAATTTTTCAGGTCAGCTGAAATTTCCACAGCTTTGAGCAACATGAGATTTAAGATGGGACCACTGGTGGTAGATTCCAGCTGATGGTTGACTGAGAGATGCAAAGTGAGGTGGGGTTTTTGAACCAATGCTAGTGAGGATAATGTAGATGACTTAACTGAAAATTCTTATTTCTATGGGAGAAATCTGCAAATAAGTTTTGCTACTAGAAATTTAGGGGTTTATTACAAATATTGGAGGCCTGATGACTTTTAAAACAAATACTTACTAAGATTGGTTGTTGAGCTTTAGAAAAATGTGTCCTTGATAAGTTGTCAAATAAAAAGAAAGTTTTCATAGAGGACACCATACTCTGACAACAATATGAGGCAAGATGAAAATTACTCTACTTTTGTACTCTGCTGAACTGATACAGACACACATCAAATACTTCAGTGGAAGCTGTGAAGTTTCAAGTACAGTGAAACCTGTGAAAGCACCTCCAGGATCAGCAGAAATCAGTCACCTCATCAGAACTGGTCTTCTAAGTAGAGCAAAATAATTTTGTACACATCGGTGATGTTTTAAAGAGGATAAAGAAAACGATGGTGCTAGTGCAAGTTAATGAACAGGTTTCTGTGTACCTCAATAGCACAGGATATTTTAAATCTCATTATTCACAGCACAATGTCTGATGTCAGCTTTCTTAAATGTATGATTCTGTGCTACATTTTTCTGGAGGCTCTTTATGTGTGCGTTGTGTATATAATGATGGGTGTTACTAATGAATGAGACAGACCTGAACCTGCAGACGTACTGATGGATATGCCAAAGGAAAACTCTATCTCTGTGCTTCAGGATGGGAGGGAGAAGGGGACTGTGGCAGTGTGAGTAAGGCACAGGCTGCAATCACATTTTTTAAGGTCTTGTCTTCAGCAGGTGTGGCATTGGAGTTAAGAATCCTTGTCCTCTGAGGAATGAATATCAAAACCAGACTCACTCACAGTTCTGGTGTCTCGACCACGCTCTCTATCCTCAGCAGTGCAGAGCTGTGCCAGGTCAGGCTCACTGGAACGGTTAATCCTTTTGAACCAAAATAATTCACCTTTTTTAAAAATCCAAGTCAGGCCTCTGAATAGCAGCCCAGTAATCTCCTGTGCTTGGCCTGAGAGCTGGAGAGCACATCACCAAATGTTCTTCCTGAAGCTCACAAAAGAGGCCTTTGCAGGAAGTAGATGTCAGGGTATATTGAATAAGCAAATAGGAAAAATTTGTTTTGTACTTTTAGCTAGGTCAGACCCAAATTATTTGTGAATCTACACAGGTGGTGTGGATTAGGGAAAAAAGCTTGCTCAGCAGACCCACAGTAACTTACATTTCTAAGAAAACTTCTCCTAGCAATAACACATGAATGGTTTAGCCATATTTGCTCCAGTGGCTCCTGTGTGCTCCACAGCCTCCTTTGTGCTCCCGGAGAGCTCAGGCCGAAGGGACAGAGTGTGTGCTTCAGTTTCAGGCTTGGGACACTCCAGAAGCATTTTTATTTAAATCCCTTTTCTCGGAATGGCACAGACTCATGATCCACAGAGGATATGTGATGTTTTGAATTCCTTATGGTATTTGCTGTAGCCATAGTAGTCATTTGGATGCTTTATGACAGCACTTTCTGTTCATACTTCAGTGATATCCAGCCTGCACACAGATGACAGCTTCCCAGTTCTGTTCAGGAGAGGTTTGAGCCACCACCTGCCTCTTGCAGCCTCGATGCGTTCTGCTCATGGCTTTGTGTCAGCCAGCTGGGTGCTCCAAAGGGGAGCAGCTATTTAGGGATGGGGACTGTGACTCAGGCAGGCTCTGCACGAGCAAGGGCTCCATGGAGAGCAGTTCAAAGCTGTCCTTCCGTTGGATCAGTTGCAGGAAGACAGCTCTGCACGTGCTGCCCTTCCTGGGGTGCTGGGGATGGCGCCGGGCGCACAGCCTGCTGTGCACGGGGACAGTGTGCCTGCTCCTCTCACTGTCACTTCCCACAGATGAGAGTGTGGCACAAACTTGGAGCCTCTTCCTCCCTCTCTCTTATAAACTTGCCTAGAAATTAAAGATGTTAGAAATAGATCTCTGCATCTCTTCAGCTGCTCCAGTGAGCATTTCCCTCCTCAGATAATCCACCAGTTCACATTCTCTGGGGTTGAGAATACATTTTCTTACCTACAATCTCCAAATGTTCCAATCTATTTTTGTACACTGGCATGCTTGTTTCCTAGGTTATTTCTCTTGATCTACCCTTGTCTCTTCCTTTCTGTGCAATAGTTCTGTGAATATAATTTTGCTTAAGCCGAACTGTGTATATTGAGAAAATGGATCTAGGTTAACTTGGAACAGAATTTGTAAAGAGCAGTTGTCAACATATGCAACACTGTAAACAGCAAATTTTCATTTTTATTCCTGAATTTTAAAAATTAAGTGGAAAAGATAGTAAAGTGCATGTTATAGCCTTTAAATTAATAAAACTAAACCTTTATGTAGGAATGAATCTGTCCCACATAACATTCTCCACCTGTTGAAATGCCACTTACAACAGGCTGCTTTAGGAATGGTTTGGTTCATTGATTTAAGTCTCTTTTTTGACACTCAGGAGGTGCCTGGTACCACTGAGATAAGGAAAGGAAAATCCTTTAAGAAAAATATTTGTGCTTGTGGAACAGGCTGGGCTGTGCAGGACTGACTGTGGGCAAGGCTCTCCAGGAGCTCGGGAAATGCTTTTCTGGCTTGGCCTGTGAAATGTTTTATTTTCTGGGAACTGGTGGGGTTCTTAACCCTCAGCTCAAGATAGACAGGAGCATTAATGCTCACTCCAAACCAAGCTCCAAAATTCAGTGGCCTTTTTGCAAGTGCTGCTCTGAGTGACTTCTGTGTGGCTCTGTTTTAAGTCAGCAGCAAAAATTTAACTTGGCTCAGGAGCCTTTGTTCAGTTCTGTGCTCCTGGTCCTCGTGTGTTACTAACACTCCCCACTCCAAGGAGCACCAGCCTGCAGGGAGTGAGCCCAGTCACACCAGTTCAGACTGGCACCTGTCAGTCCAGGCACTGGGGCCAGCTTTGCAAAGATGTTTAGCAGCTTAAACATGTTCATGGAGTTAATGGGAATTAGGCACCTAACCTACTTAGATGCTGCTATAAATGCTGCTAGGCATGCTTAGGTACCTAAATACCTTAGTAAATCTTTCCCCTGGCTGCTTGCAGTGATAGTGTACCAAAAATCAAATACTGGTGACTAAAAGCCTCACCTTTGTCCTCTGTAACCAGCTTTGCCTTTCCCTGGGGATTGTTTTCATGTAACACTAAAAATACCAGCCAGCTCACAGGTTGTACCATCCAGGCTCTGTTCATATTTTCTGGTGGCTTGAATATTGCTCATTGTAGATTTTTTCCACAAACAGTGGCTGATGTTGGCATGGATTTAATAGGTTGGTATTTTCACAACACTCATTTAAGATAAGTTATTTTATTACAAGATAATAGTATTGAATTCACTTCCCACAAAGATGAAATGAGTTTTGTATCGTTCATTATTAAGTCAATAGAGTTGAAAAAAAAATGGCATGGGCCAAAGGTCTGTTACAAATAAAGCCTCATGTTTCCCAATATGAAGCTGGGAAGTTGAAATCTGATAACCAGTGCTGATTCTGTCCCCATGGTACAGTATCAGTCAAACCCAATCTAATTAAAACTATCATTTAAAGAGAGTGGATAAAAAAATCTTTATCCTGCTTGCTCCCAGGTATGTTTTGGGAGGTTGGTTTGTCCCCTGCACATTCTGGCCCTGAAGCCACAAGGCCATGTTTGATCTGATGTCCATGATCAGGATCTCTATTTACAACTTCCAGGATTAGCTGAGGTTAAATACGTGCAGGGTTAACTGCTGTCTAAGGATATTTCCTTGCCTATATCCTGCAGCTCAGGAATTCTCAGCACACCAGCCAGGACAGTGATGTGTTTGGTGTTTACAACGGCACTCGAGACTCCAGAGAATTTAGTCCAGCATTTTTCCAAACCATACATAAGCTGTGTTCTTCCTTCACCTTAAGAAGGATGTTGATAAATATCAAGACAGTGAACTGCTGCCTACATGATCCTTACTATTCACTGAGGACTCCAACAAGGGAGGTTGCTGAAATGATCCCTCATCCTGATGAAGAAGAATCCAGTTTCTCCAGACAGTCGCTATGGGGAATTTTGGTTTCATTGTTAGGCTTCTTGGCTAAAAGCAAACCATGAAAAATCAGTAGTTTTGCTTTTCAGATAAGTCACTATTTCACCCTGACCCCCAAAAGCTACACTCTGATCAGAAATGTCTTAATTTCCTCTCAAGTACCCTGCCTGTCAGCCACCCACAGTATTTCCCTGTGGTCCAATTATTATTATTATCATCAAGAACTATCCTTGCTCTTGTATGTGAAGAGAATTCATTAAAACGTGATTGAAATGGAAAAAGAAATAAAATTATGTTTCTGGCCTGAAATAGAAATATAACAATAACAGCACTTATATGGGAAAGAGAAAGGATCCTAGGAAAGCAAAGCATTGGAGTTCCTGCTAATGTTTTCATTTTCACTCCAAAGGCTGGTAATGCATCCCTGTTTCTTTCCAATCCCGCTGTTCCTGAGAACAGCAGGAGCACGGGGCTCTCTGGGGACAGGGGAGGTCTCAGGCCCTGGATGAGCTGCGTGTTTTAATCTCCACACTGAGCCACTGGCGACCCATCATTAGGGACTGTAATTTGTCACTGTGGGGGGTTACATGTTCCAAGCCAAAGACAACTGCTCATCACTGGTGGCATGGCATGAGCAGGAGCAGAGAGGCCCAGTAAGAACCTGCCTGGCACACTCAGACCATATTACTACTCCTTCAATTAAATGCAGAAGTGTTGTAAATAATAAAGATACAGAGGATTGGGAAATAGGACCTAACTGTTGAAATATGGCTGTCTTGTTACCTGGCTAATGGAAAAATGCAACCAAAAGGAATCATTCTGGTATTAACTGAAAATGTGTAAATGCAATTAATTACTCCTTTCTCTGCTCATCTTTGGGAATGCAGTCCAGTCTCTTGAGCCTAAACTCTTCATGGATGTGCTTAACCCATTCTGGCTGTAGATGCTGAAGCAGAACAGTCCTGCATGCTCTGCTGTTTCCAGTAACCACTTAAGAGTCCTGCAGAGAATGATACAAAAGCCAAAAATGAAATCAATAGTAAATGTTCACTAACAGGAAAAGTCCTGTGGCTGGCTGAGGATAACAGAAAATTGTTTTACTGCTGTGGTCAGGGGTTGTTTGGTACAAAACTCTGAAGTCTGTTTCTTACCAGGTTTGTTATTGTTGCTTGTCCTGATGTTTTGGATACACAGTTTAACCCGCTTACAGGAAACTGGAGGAAAAGGCCTTGGTAATTTCGCCACATTCATAAAAATGCAGGTTCTCATTTATAAGAAAACTTAGTAGCCATCATGACTAAAGTTTTGAACAGCACCAGTGGGTGCTCCCAGGGGACTGTTCTGGGCCAGGGACAGTCACCTGGAGCATGGGGGGAATTAGCAATTCAGCTTCTGATGTTGCTGAGGGAAATTACGGCTCTCCAGGTAAGGAGAAGGATTGAGTTCCTTTTTTTGCTATAGCCAGAAGGAAAAGGCAAGCCAAGGGCTCTGGGGCTGGAGTGAGTACAGGGGCACCCGGTCAGGGGCATCACCACCTCCCTGAGCTTGGGAGCTGGATCCTAGGGAGTGTTACCAGGGAAGCTCTTCCTTGCTCTGACAACTTTTAGCTCGTTGTAGTGGAAAGCCCTCAATCCAAAAAACCAGTGTGCTCTGCAAAGGCACCAACAAGCTCCAGCTGCAGGCAGGGAGGTGAATGAGCAGAGATGTGCAGAGCAGGCTGTAATTCCTGGCCAAAGCCAAAGCCACAGCTCAGCCTCCTCCCTCTGTGCTCACTGCATCCAGAAATTGTTCTTGGCTCCATCCATCTACAGCTCTCCTGCCCTACCCAGTTCTGATCAGGATCCCTACCCTGGAGCAGAGCAGTGCTCAGCAGCCTCTCCCTGTGACTACTACATTTCCAAGGCAAGGACTGCAGCTCTGACAGCTCCCAAGTGGGTAAATCGAGTTTGCAGTAATCCCAAATACCTGAGATAAGAAGCACAGCTCTGCCAGGGAGGCTGAGGGCTTTAAAACCAGGGAGGCACAGGGACTCGGATGGACGTACGTGCCTCATGTCATGTGTCTCTGCCAGGACTGGAGCCTAATTGGATTTCACAAATGTCACTTCTGTGCCACTTGATCACAAAACCAAATCAAACCTCAAGTTTTGAATAAATCCGTACCTGAAAGTTTGCCTCAAAAAAAAAAAAAAAAGACTTATTCCAGCTCCTCCTCTGCCTCAGCAGGGGAGCAAAATGAAAACTTCAGAACTATTGCTTTAAAACAAATAAGAGAAGCAAAGCACAGCCAGCAGATCTGAATTCCTGGGTGCGCTGAATAAAATCAGTCATGTGATAATGATGGGATTTTCTAGAACACCTTTTAGGCATACAATTTCTGCATTAAATCTATTCAGATATCCCTAGAACATCTGCTTCTTCTGTGAAATGGGAGTAACAACCAGGTTTTTACAGTGCACTGACAGCTACAGATAAAAGCCTGGTAATTGCTAGCAGGGACTTCTGCCTAACCAAAGATTTTATTCAAAGTTAACCTGCCAAGATTTTTAAGACTATTGCACATGACAGCCCTGTGCCGGTTCACACAATTTTGGGGGGTGGAGTACGTGTTAAAATTGTAGTTAACAGTGGGATTCAAACAGATTCCAGCCTCCCTTGAAGGCAGATCAGACGCGACTGATACCTGGAGCCGCGGGAGCAGAGGGAGCAGAGCAAATCCGCAGATTTGCTGTTAATGTGACCTAAAATCAGTGGAGCTGCTTTAGCACGTGGGTGCCATGGGCTGCTCTGCTTCCCTTCAGGGAGACACCGAAACACCTGCTAAAACCCTGGATAGCCCCGAAAGAGTGGAGCCATTTATAGGCACTGCCCAGGAAGATCCACAGCTCTGCAGCAACACCGTCCTGGCTGCTTTTCATCTCCTCCCTCTCTGCCTATGTTTATTCATGAGTCAGGGTGCAGGGAAGATGAAAAGGCTGCTGGCAGACTTCTCCCCGGAGTCTCCACTTGAAATGGTACCACATTTCCAGGGAAGCCTCACTTGTGCTCACAGCAAGGCAGATCCTCATGGGAACGTCGTCATTTCTCTGCAGCTCTCAAGGCAGGCAAACATTATCGTCCAAACAGTGAGGCACAAGAAGTCACTAAACCTCATCTGCTTTGGTGAGATCCAGAGCTGGACTGAGATTTTACTGCTCTTGAAAAACACAATATTTTGGATTTGCCCGGTGCCAGGTTGTCCCTCTGGTCTTTACAGAGCCACTTGAACAGCTGTAAAACAGCACCTAAAAACCAGGGCACACAGGGCTCCAGCAGAGCAAGGTCTGCTACAGAAAACCCAGCTGAGATCTTTCTTTGTAAAAGGGAATAGCAGCTAGTGGAACAGAAAAAAGAAATCCACGCCTGAATGAAAGGAAAGTGACATTAGGGAGGACTTCTAAGCTCAGAATAGCTCCTGCCATCCTCTGTCACAGCCTCACTCCATGAGCAGGGACAGCCAGGGACAGGCTGCCAGGGTGCTCAATTCTTGTAGGCAAAGTCCTCTGCCTGGAGCACCTGCAACCTGGAATAAAAATCAGTCTGATTTTTGTAATTTTGAGGAGAAGTGTTAAAAATATTAAAAAGAAATCACATCTCCTGTTAACTATTATAAAACTGGAAAGCCTAAGGTTTTTTTTTAGTTGATTTCAAACTCCCATCAGTGCTGTTGGTGCTGCTACTGTATCACAAAGGGCTCTCTGCTGAAAAGTTTGTTCTCTAAACAAAGCAAAACCACAGCATTTTATGTCTGCAACTGCAGTGTGTGTTAGAGTTACAGGATCCTCTCCCATGAACTCATGCATGTTTTACTTTTTATTCAAAATTACAAGCACACTCAGACGACAGCAAATCCAGTGTTTATAATAAAGCCAGTGTTCCCTTTCCAGAAAAGCCAGTTGTATGGACCACCATGGACCCTCTTCTGACCCTTATGCCAGAAATATGACATTTCCACGGATTTCTTTGAATTTCAAACCCAGTCTCTGTGGCAGGGAGCTGTAGCAGCTGCAAAGTTTCAACAGTGAGAGTGAATTGTTCTAGTAGAGATTACTCAAGATCTACTAATCTTAGCATAATAAAGCCTTTTACTGACTTCCAAAGGACCTCAGTGCAACTCTTAAGTAAACCAGTCTCACCTACTCACAACACAGAGCAATCAAGGTGTTTTCTTGTAGGACAGCATCTCACAGTCTCCCTGTCCTAGGCTGGACCCGCAGCAGCCGTGTTCATCACCTGCTCCGAGGGGCTGGGGGTGGCTCAGCTCTCAACAACCCCCAGCACCTGTCAGGATCAAACCCCCCAAATCCAACTGGGATCTAAGCAGTTCGGTTTTCCTATGAGGAGCAATTGTGAGAAGGTTTGTGCAGAAATCTGCAGTAACTGAGGCCGATGCTGACGCTGTTACTGAGCAGACACTGCTAAGCAGCCTCTGAGCAGCTCAGTGACGGAGCTTGAGAGACAAGAGGGTGTTGCTGTGAAGTTCAGAGAAATCTAATGTACTGCTGTAAGACTTCTTACTGGAAACAAGTACCTGGCTGCTGTGTACAAGAAGTTTGCAACCTGTCGGTGTCATAACAGACCTTGTTACTTTATAGATATAAGAAATCACACAGTTAACTCCAGCAAATACTCACTTGGCATACAGGTGTTACCCTCTTAAGATCCCCCTACTCGATCCTACAGGAAACAAGGACAAAGAGAGAGAGAGACAACACTGATGAAAACTCAGTGACTTGTCCAAGGTCATGCAGCAAGTGGTGGCAGGGCCTGGAGAGCTGATGTCACCAGCCTGGTGCTTCCACCCCTGCACCGAACTGTCGCAATTAGTGAAGGCTCCAGATCAAGTGTAAAGGTTTAAATTAAAAGAAAATTTTATTCTTCAAAAACAGTAGTAAAAAAAAGGTTTCTAACTTTTTTATCTCCTGCTCAAGAAAATAAAAATAATAAGACAATATGAGCTTCTTACAGAAAGGATAGGTTTTCCAGGAAAGAATTTACATAGCAGAATAGTAGACAAGTCAGTTAGATAATGACCAAGATAAAAAAATGATGCTGGATGTCTGAGCAAAGCATCAGAGAAATGTTACAAAAATCTGGTCTAAAAGTCTGCGGCAGATGACGTTTTGTTTCTGTTGCATGGAAGCTTCTTGGCCATGGAGGCATTGCCCTGCCCGATGGCTCCAGGACAAAGAGGAAGGAGTTCCCCAAGGAGAAAAACAATCCCCGAGTTGTACAAGCACAAATGCAGAGTATTGTGAGAGGCTGATTGTGCTGAATGGAACCAGCGGATGGACTCTGTATCCATGGTACCTGAGGAGGTGACTCATGGCACCACTATAAATACGAACTTGCCTGCAAAGAGCACACTTGAGTAAAATCTGCATTTGTACTGCGTTTGCACAACAAGCTTGAGACTCGACTTATCCCGGCATTACCAGTACATCCTTTAGGATGAGATACTGGTGTGGAACAGGAGAGACCCCACAGTCCCTCTGCTCTGCCTCCCCTTGTCCCAGTTGATGGCACTCAAGGACATCGCACCCCGGCAGCGGCAGCACATCCCGGGCTGAGGGAGGGATCACGCCATGCCATGAGGGCACCAAAGCAGGGAGGGAACATGGCTGGGTACAACTGCAAGAGCTCAGCTAACAGTAATTCAAAATGTTTGCTTCATTCAGGAACAAGCCACTGCCACTGCAAATGGGATAGCCATTAAACAGCTGCACGCCACCTCATTTGGATCTCTCCTGGGAAGGAAGAACATGGCATTAGACCATCTAAAAGTTCCTAGAAGAAATCGCAGCCCTCGTAAAGACATCAGGCAGAGCTCTGCTGGCAGCCTGGAATTCGCATCAGCAAATAGTTTTGGATGTTTGCGCTTGTGGAGACTGCAACTTGCCTGCCTAGTCAAAAAAGGAAAAAGGGGAAAAGGAAAAAAGGCAACCTCTCCAAACTGAGAGAAGTGCCCCTGGGGCGAATGCAAAGCCGTCTGTGGGTTTCAGACCACGGTGCTCCCCCGGCCACGGGAGCGAGGGTGGAGTCGCTCTCCCCCTCCTCCTCCGGCTGAGTGGTGATGGATGCGAGTGAATCAGTGGGGAAAGAGAGCTGCGTTCACGGCTGCTCTGCAGTCAAAGGTCTTTAAGAGATAGAAACAGGACTTTAAAAAAATATCATACCGAATTCTTAATGATTTTTAGGAGGCACAAATAACTCTCTCATTACAAGAACCTTCTTCTCTCTGCATGTTTAAATATCCCCTGGCTCGGGGAAGGTGGGAAAAAAGTAAGAAGGCTGATTTGGTTCAACAATTTGAAAAACGCTTTGGAAAAAAGTGATAGACAAGCACTTCCTCTCCATTCACGGTCAAAAACCAGATGAAATCTAGTAAAATCTAGAAATCTACTGCTCTAGTAATTTTTTGCAGGTGTTATTGTCTGGCTTGAGATTCCGATAAAATGGAAAGATAATCAAATTGGAATCCCATTAGTATGTACCTTTTGTAAGATTAGCAATTTCACAGTATATTAATTTTTTCCTAAATGAGTTTAAATGTGTAACAGCACTTGATTTAACAGAGCTGCATGGGCAGACAGTATTCCACCATTGTGAACATCTGTTCTGCGTTACCAAAATTCCAGCTCAAAACCAAATATTTCCCCTATAAATCAACCCAAACATTATCCTGAGTGTTGTAACAGATGCAAAAGGATTCTGGCTCCCTCTGCCCTGTGGTTTGGCTCTTTCCTTAAACTTGATGTGAATATATTTATTTAAACACTTCAAGAAATACACATCTGAAATGGCTATTTAAGCTTCCTTGGAGTCTGAGGTTGGGTCAACTTTTACGGTCAGTTGACAGACTGCCTCATTAACAACAGATTCTATTAATTAGTGTAAGCTCTGGTTACAGCTTTGAAGATGAACCTGTTCTGGAGCAGCACTTAAAGTCCCACTCAAGTGTTCTGAACACTTCAGCCCAACAGCACAGAACTGATGATCCCGAGTTTGTGAGAGGGGCAGAGTTTATTTTGGGGTTTATATTCATTCTGTTCTGGCCTGTTTCAGTGGGCTCTTTGCCCCCATTGTTACTGTTGCTGGTCATCTTTCATGAGCTAAATGAATCAGAAGAGGTATTGATTTATCTGGCATAAAGAAATGAGATTTGTTTACTAAACATGAAATCTGGAAAGAGGCTTTGCAAGATGGTTCCCAGTTAATGGTCTGAGTATGTGAATAAAAATGTTTACTTAAGCAGAAGCAGCAATTACACACTTTGAGGTGTTTAATTGCATTAAGCTTCATATGAGCAACTGGGATTCATTTTTTCGTTTATATGTAACAGCTCAGACAGACAAGGAGAGAACTGTATTGTGGTACCATAAATAACTATGAACTCCTGTATAGAGAAAAATCCTTTTGATTCATCCCTCCTTGCACAAAATACCCTTTGGGGACAGAAACAAGGCTGTGCTTTGAGGATGACATTTTGGAGTTGTTAATCATTTTCTGTCTTAAATGCTTGGAGAAAAACTGTGTGTGTGGATGAAATATAACCCTGCCTTTAATGCTGGTTGGGAAATGGGAGTCCCAGGCCAGTTCTCTCCCACTAACAATGGGAATGTGGGCCATAGGGAGACAGGAGGATGGCAAAAGGGAGCACTGTAGGACCCAAGAGTCTGTGTCAATCAGTGGAAACCACACAGGGAGTTCAGCCATAAGAACCTGCATTATTCCCCTGCAAGGATGCCAAAGTTGTTATGAAGTTGAGGTCATGTTTTCTAAAGGCAATTTGTTAATTAAGGCATAACAGTAAAAATACCAGGGAGCTGCAGATATGTAAACCTGCATAAAAATGTGCATTTTGTTCAACCTTTCTATTTTTAAAGAGATCGGAACCCATTCTATATGCAGTAGGCTACATCCTTCTATGGCATTATACATTAGCTTTATATATTGTTAATTAGACCTAATTTAGGCCTTGAAGAATCTCATTAAAATTCTGATTAGTGCTGTTGGCAAGCAGCCATCTAAAAAGCCTCTATTTCATTCTTTGTTATAGCAGTTTGAAGCCACTATAACAAACAGTAAAAATAAGATCACAGCCTTCTTTCTCATGCCAATCAACATAATGTATTCTCCAGGTCAAAGTCATTTAAGGAAAAATACAGCAGGAGGACATCTTTATTTCACTGCATGGATGCTGACAGGTGGCTATAGAAAATTACATGTTTATGCCCTTTGGCAATTAAAAAAAAAAACAAAGAAAAGACCCCAAACCCAAGAAACTTGTTATGAAAATGCCAGTTGTAAGCCTTCAAAACCAACTTACTCTGCAAGCCAATTAAATAAAGAGGTTTTTTAAAGGCTTTATAAATTAATGGGAATAAAAATATTACAAAGTTGGTTTAATATTAAACCAGTTCTGTCTGATGTTTTCTGCGTAACTTTCTGCCTGATGCTTTCCATACAGGTTGTAGTCTAAATGCCTGACCAGGAAAACAAACAGACAAGAGTATCTTTAGTCCAAATATAGTCAATTATGTACCCACATTGCTGCAGATCAGAGAAGATAACTTTAAAAGAAATTATGGCATTAAAAAAAAAAAGTCAAAGGCAGAATAAAGCAACAAACAACAGCAGGGCTGCTCTGCTTCCTTGTGCCTGTGTATGTTAAGGGGTTGTTATGATACAGCTGCCAGCTATTATTGTATTCATCTCAATTAACTTCAGCATTTCGTTTTAATGCAGAAAAACTTTACAAAGCTGAGCGCTGCTTGAAATGGCAAACATGAGGTGTCTCTTTCAGTGTACGTTGTCTCTGTGCACATCTGTCCTCCCAGGAGACACAAGCAATGAGCCTGGGCTTGCAGAGGAGCCACCAAGACTCTGCAGAGCTGCTGACTCCAGCAGAGGAGAGGCAGGAGGGCTCTGATCTGTCCCTGTCCCTGTCCCTCAGAGCACAGTCCCCAGTGCAGCTACTCTGTCTTGCGTCACCCTGGACACTGGTAAGACAAAGCCAACATACGATTATGGGAAAATACCTCCTTTTCCTTCTGATAAACACCCAGCCATGCCTCTGAAATTCAGCTTTGGGATGCTCTCTATAAGTAAAGCTGATTCTGGGTTGGAATATACATTTTAAAAAAATCCAACTTACTAATACTCTATTTTTCCAGGCCCTTTTAAACTGTAATCTTTAAAGGTCTAATCAGACTTTCTGTATCAAATAAAGTAGGGAGATACACACACTTACAGAATCCAGGGTGCATTTGCCTCTTAAAACAGTGTGTCAGTCTCTGTGTTGCATTGATATTTGCAAAAGTAGGTTTCCAAAAACCTGGGAAGCCTGGTAGGCTGGTATTTAACATATCCTGATATGAGATGGCAACTAGTTTCCAACTGAAATTCCTGATAAGAGATTTAAACAGAATAAAATGGGCCATAAGAGAGGTGGTAATTTAGCAGAATGCCCTGGCTGGGAGTACCTGGGGTACCCAGGAAGGGCACTGTGGGCTGGCAGCAGTGTCAGGAATCTGCTCAGGTACCACATGGAACTGAGAGGGGGATTGCATTAAAAAAGAGGGGGAAAAGAACCCCCTCAGTCTCATCAACAAGATTTAATGAATCTAAACCTGCAGGACAAACTGCATACAGTTAATGTGCATTTCTGTATTACTTGTTGCTGTTAAAATAATTCTTTCATAAGGAGACATAGCATGACTTTAATGCCTTTATGTTTAGAAGCCTGATTTTTGTCTGTAGGAATTTTCCTAGTCTCCCACAGAAGGTCAGGCTTTCCTGCCAAAGATAAGAAAGGTTTATCACATTTCTGGGTTCTTAATAATTTAAACCCATGGGATTAAAAACTGATCTGCGCTTTCTCCATTTTGTTTTTTTAAGAGGGAAACCCGGGAGCAAGGTGGATGTCACAGAAAGATCACAGAAAGAAATCCCAAGCTTAGGGCAGCCTAGCAAGCCTGAAGCCCAGGGCAGCAGTCACTTCAGCGACTTTGAGAGAGCTCGTTGGAGAGCACGGGTTTGCAGTATCAAGCTGTACAGATCCCGAGCTGATAAGCCTGTGCATGCAGAATTCTTCAGGCTAAATTCTGCCTGACCTTCCCCAGCACCGTGCCTCCAGCAAGCTCTCTCAAAGCAGCCATTTGAAGTCAGAGAAATCTGGGTCATTGACTTCAATAGAAACTCTGATTAAGGAGAGGATGATGCTCAGCTCCTGCACCTTTCATTCTTCCCTTCTGCTGCAGCTCTGCCTGGGGATGGGCTGTTTTATTCTGTGCTCGTGGGTGCTCTTCTTTCTCCAGTAAAACCAATGCCAAATTCCAAAATCAAACAGCCTGAGCATGTAAGAACAGCTATTTCTAAACTGTCTTCTTGCAGCACACAAGCCAAGAGTGAAACAGGAAGAGGAATGGAGTGCAGAGGAATAAATGGAAGGATCAAGTTGTTTTTCCCATTGGCACCAGCTGGGAGTTGTCCTTATTCAGGGGAAGGTCTGACTGCAAAACAGGCCAGCTACTCCCTTATCTCTCATCTCAATCCAGTTCTGTCATCTGGCTGCTTACACCTACTGGGCCTAAATAATTTGCCAAGGCAGCAAAGGCACAAGGTGCCTGGAAATGGCCTTGACAGTCTGGTTAAGGCTCTACAAGGGGAAGGTTGCTTTAAAAAGCAGAGCAGAGTATTTGTTCCAAAACTGTAGTCATCGGTGAGAGCCACATTTACTTAGTTCAAACCAGGTCAGCTGCCCAGGCAAGAACATGTATTTGATCTACCCTGTCATGGTAAAGGCTGCCTGTAAACTTTGGCAGAGAAAATTATTAATCTTTCAACTCACAGCATATAAGCAATGACTAGTAATACCTATTTTTCTGAGAACTGGAATGCTTTTGGAACCACCCCAGATTACTTAAGAGAAGTTCCTCTGCCATCACCCAAAAGCAGTTCCAAACCTGTCTCTCTCACATTCCACTAAACTCAAAAAAAAAAAAAAAAAAAAAAAAAAAGAAAAAAAAAAAGGCAGGAGCAGCTCATGGTTCATCCAACAGCATTTTTCCTCTTGTGAGGAGCCACAGCAGCTCGCTTGGCTGTACCCCACGGGGACAAGAAAACATCCATTTTTCAGTAATTCAGTGCTGTGGGTAGCAGCTTTCAGTTGGAAATCCAAGTGAGGGCTCTGGCCAGAACCTCTGTGGAGGGGAGGGAAGTGGGGGGCAGGCAGTGCTCCTCGGTGTCTCTCAACCTTCTCTTCAAAAGCTGCTGCTTTTCAGCTCAGCTGGGTGTGGGTATCTGAGCATTCTCATGCGGCTTTTCATGGCCCTCTGCATTCTGCGTCACATAGCTGGAAATGCACTGCCCTACGAGGCCAGCCTGGGAACCTTGCACTGCTTTGGGACAAATCAGAACTAAAACAAAGGCTGAATCATTTCAAATTCAAAATGAACCTCAAATTCTCTCCTCTGTTTGTTTTTGGGTTTTTTTTGTGCATCTTCCTCAATCCTTTCATCCATTGTTTTGGCTCCCAAAGGGCTGAGGTGGAGATCCACTCAGTGGATGAACCAGGTTATATTTAAGGTACTGTAAACCATTTGCTTTTTCAGTCTGTCCTGTGTCTTGACCCGAACACTTCTTCTGCATTATCTATCCTCTCCATCTTGCAGCTTGTTCTCTGCCTGCCTACTTTTGCAACTCTTTTTTCCAGACAGAACATATTTAACAGTGGAATGAAGTAACAGTAGCAGTTCAGCTGTGACCATACAGATACCTGACTAGAAGCTTTGCTCAGGTTTGAGAAATTTCTCACACTGCACATTACAGTACTGGCTCACATTTAACCCTGAGACAGAAAGAGAAAAGCCTGAATTCTTCAGACCAGTCTATATTTAAATACACACAGAGTTCTAGATCACAGGCTGACTGTACAATACCTGTCTCCCAGCATGGGAGTGGATGTCTCTCCATCTATCAGTAACCATATTTCTGCATCGTCTTCCTGCCCCACTTTTATCCATGTTTATGGAGAAGATACATGTAGGTCCCTTGGAACATACTAGGGTCAGTTGGATCCCTAAAAAAACCACTTTCACTCCAGCTTTCTGTATGAGGAAAAAACCCTGCAGTCATGTTTCCACGAGATATTTCAGTACAGAATTTCCAATTTCCATTACAGGCTATGCCAAGGCAACGGGTAGGAGAACGGGAACTGCTGCAAAACAGTGAAGAAAATGCATCTCATGAACCGTGATGGAGGTTTTTACCTAAAACCTGCAGTCCCTCTTTTGTAAAACGCACTTAAAATAACCTGGAGCGGAGCGGGGCGGAGCGGGGAGGGGCGGGGCGGAGCGGGGAGTGGGGGGGGGAATGGGGGTAGCTTTATTGAGTTTTCAGGAAGGGGCACGAAGAGATTCAGACTTAAGGGCAGAACCGAGTGCAGGCCAGGCCAAGAGTTACCCAAACGCGTCACCCGCGGTCCCCGTGGTGGTAGGTCACGACCAGAGGCAGGTCTCTGACCCGCAGCGCTCTGTGCGCAGTTCCAGCGGGAGCGGCTCTGGGCGGCAGCGGCCGCCGGAGCTCCCGAGGGGCCGAGGAAGCTCCTGCCCCAGGGAGGGCACGGTCCCCCCGGGGCTGGACACGGCGACACGGGACACGGCGGCGGGCGGAAGATGGGCGGGGCAGGGAGGTCGATGATGGAATCGGTGCCGGAGCCGCCGCTCGCCCGGGCGGCACGCACGCACGGCATCGCACGGCAGGACAGCAGCCCACGGCAGGGCAACCCCCCCAGCCTGGACACCCCCTTCCTCTGTCAGGACACCCCTGACACCCCCGCCCTGGCCGGAGCCCCCATCCCTCGGCAGGACACCCCGGTTTCGCTGTGGCGAGAGCGGCGCTGAGGGGGCTGTACACGCGCCCACCCACGGGCCCCGCCATTGGCCCAAACTAGGTCACGGTCCGCGCGCGCGCGCTCACGTGACGGCCCCACGCGCGCTGCCCCCCGCGCCGCGTGACCGGCGGGCGGGGCCCGGGGGCACCGTGAGGGGGCCGGGATCGTGTCCCTGTCCCTCTCCCTGTCCCTCTCCCTCTCCCTGTCCCTCTCCCTTTCCCTGTCCCTCTCCCTGTCCCTCTCCCTGTCCCTCTCCATCTCCATTTCCCTCTCCCTCTCCATCTCCATCTCCGTGTCCTGCCCTCACGGACTCGCCGGTGCCTCCCCAGCCGAGCTTCCGGGGACGCGGCCATCGTTCTGCACGTGTCGGGGTGCCCGGTCCCCGCCCGGTGGCCGCCCCGCGGTGCTTGGGACCCGCTGCGGTCCAAACTGGCCCCTGCCCCTAGGGCTCCGGCTGAGCATCCCCTGATCGCAGCAGCCATCGGTGTCCGTGGGTGCTCGAGGACCCCCGAGCCAACACTTGCCCAGGTGGGATGGCCCGGGGCAGTGATCACCATGTCCTCAGTGTACCTTGGTAGAAGGACCCCTGAAAGGTATAAAGATTTTTTGACTGTAAAATCGCGTTGCAGATTGTCATTGCTAAAGTAAGTAATCACACACAAAAAAAAAAAAAAAAAAAAAAAAAAAAAATTTAGCG
>VZTE01006707.1:0-16466 GCA_013397775.1 Eulacestoma nigropectus
CCGCCCCGGCCCCGCCCGGCGCCTCTCGCCCCTTTCTATCTCATTTTATCGTTTGGCGTTTTTTTATGTAAATGTTAAAGGCGAGTCCGGGGAGCCCTGCCGTTCCGATTCGCGGAATTCGCGCAGCCCGCCAGGTTGTACAGCCCTCCCACGGCCCGTCACGGACGGAGCAGCGGGAAGCGCGCGCCGTGGCTCCCACTGGCGGCGGCAGCGGGAGCAGCAGCGGGAGAGCGGGAGCGGGAGCGCTCGTGCCCCCTCAGGGAAGGAAGGGGCCGTGGCGGCACCGCCGACCACCGCAAGCGTAGGGAAATGCAGCGGAGGTGGGCAGCCCTGCGCTCTCCGGTCAAACACGGTGCGAATTCCACGCAAGGACTTGCAGGGTGGTGGAATCCGCCTCTGTGGATTCTTCGCCTTGTTTACTGCCGCGTGCGGTTTTGCATAGGGATGGGAACAGCCGCAGAACTCGGATATCTGAGGACAGACTGGGAGATAAATTCATCGAGAGCTGCCCTGCGGAGGAGGACTTGGGGGTTCTTGTGGCTGAAAAGCTGGACATGAGCCAGCAGTGTGTACTTCCAGTCCAGAAACCCAAACACATCCCGGGCTGCATCAGAAAAAGCACAGCTGGCAGGTAAACGGAGGCATTTCGCCCCCTTTCCCCTCATGACACCCCACCCAAAGGGCTGTGCCCAGCTCATCCTCAGCACAAGAAGGGCAGCCTGTTGGAGTGGATCCAGAGGAGGGCCAGGAAGATGCTCAGTGGAGATGGAGCACCTCAGCTATGAAGACAGGCTGAGAGAGCTGGGGTAGTTCAGCCTGGAGAAGAGCAGGCTCTGGGGAGGCCTCATTGCAGCCTTCCAGTACTTAAAAGAGGCTTATAGAAAAGAGACAGAGGCAGATAGCAACAGGACAAGGGGGAATGGTTTCAAACTAACAGAGCAGAGATTTAGATTAGATGTTAGGAAGAAGTTCTTTACACAGAGCGTGGTAAGGTGCTGACACAGGTTGCCCAGAGAAGCTGAGGATGCCTCTTCCCTGGAAGTGTTCAAGGCCTGGTTGGACGGGGCTCTGAGCAACCTGGTCTAGTGGGTGGCATCCCTGCCCATCGCTGGGGGCTGGAAGGAGATGCTCTTTAAGGTTCCTTCCAACTCAAGCCTTCTTCTGATTCTATGATTTGACTAGTCACATAAAATGTGTTTCAATCAGAGCGAAAGTTGATCTGGAGCAGGACTCCACAATCAGCACAATCAGCTCTTCATGACGTATGGTAACTACCTGTAATCAGGAAACTGAAGAATTGTTTAGGGAAAAAAAAATCCCACTTCTACCTGTTCAGGAAAGTGTGCTTACAGAGGTACCATGGCGATCCTGGCAGTGCAACCATTGTACTCTTTGGCGGTTTCAAATCTCCTCCATGTCTTCAACACAACCATCTAGCTAGAGGATATTTGAAGGCAGGTTGCTCCCAGATGTCTCTGGTGGGAATTGTTTCCAACACTAGCAAAGATGTGGTTGGACTGCCCTGAGATCTGCAGTGTGACACACCTGCCGCTTTATTTCCAAATAACAATGTTACCTGCAGTGCCTTTTTGTTTAATAGCAGCATGGGCAAGGACTATTGCTCACGGTGTCATCTGCCCACTTCAGGTGTGTCCCCACCCTAGGTGGGGGCTTCCCTGCCAGGGTGGCACCTGGCACCCTGAAAATCCCTGTCAGCAAAGTGAGATAGGCTCCTGTGCTGGAGCCTGCAGCTGAATTTGGCTCTGAAGCATGGTGCTGTTTTAGGAAGGTGGGGGTTGTGTCTAAGCTGCTTGGCTGTTCCCGAAAGTTTGGTGATGTGGCTGTCCCACCTTTTCAGCTTGCTGAAGAGCTGTGCTGCCCGGCCAGGCCTGTGCCAGCATGGATAAGTGGCTCTCACGCCTGGCTGTCTTAAGCTGATGTGATAAAGAAGAAGGAAGCCGGGAAACAAAGGGGCAGAGAGATGACTTGAAGTGGAGACTTCAAAATGTAAACAAATGAGTAATAACTTAATTAAGGGGATCTCCCGATGGGTTTGTCTTGGCCAGCTCACAAATCAAACATCACCCACCATTTCTTACACTATAATTTTAGCTAAAATAGTTTTGTAAAGGATTTTGACCCAATCCAGACAATCCCTTACCGTCTTTATTTGCTGTAACAAGTTGATATTTCTGAATTATGTGTCATGTTTGCACAGTGGAAACATTCAAGCCCTACGTGTCTGTAGCCTGCAAAAGCTGTGGTTATTTTTTGCTGGATCAGACCCAAATTCAGTTGACATTGTATTTTAAGTCACATAGTACTGCTTGTTTCACTTATAATCACGTGCCATATCTGTGGCTTGCCACCTGATGTTAAATTCCGCTAGATTTGGGCTATTTTTATTCATTTGCAGTATCTGATTGAAATGTAATTGACGAATGTGAGGTATGCATGTATACATACGCAGATGAATAAGTATTTTCTTAAATCTGTGGGATTTCACTTGAATTCTGGGGGCGTGAATCATTTCCTCCTCTGAAACTCCTGTTCTTGGCATGGAAGGTGTGGAGCTTGCCAGTACAGGCCGAATAGGTGGAGTTGTCCAGGAAAGAGTCGGGCCACAAAACTGCCCTGTGGATGTTCTGAATCAGTGTAATTCACAGGTTGTTTGAGCCATGGCTTTTCTGAATGTTTCTACTCTTTTATATCTGGGGTTTTGTATCATCACAGTGAAAAGTGGACCTAAAAAGAGGCCCCACTGCATCCTGAGAGATGTCCATCCACGACAGCAACCTGCCATTCCTAGCTCTGACACCCGGATCCTGCCTGCAGATTAGAGCTGCGATACCCTGTGAGCAGGAGAGCTGACAGCAGTGGAGTTGTACTGACAGAGATCAGGCCCTTTGCAGGTCGTACATCACCACCTCACAGGTGTTTTCGGGCTACTAATGCCATCCTCTGTCCAGTGCTGGGGTCTGTGTTTGGGTGATTGCATCTCTGAGACTTGCCCAGATCCTTGCACTTAGTCAGACTACAAGCAAGCAGCATTTAGCAGGCAGAGGAGTGGTTTTCTTTCAGCTCAGCCCTACAGCAGACCCTGCTCTCAGGATTTATGCAATGCCGTTTAGCTGGTGCCACGTTCACGTCAGTGGGCGAGTGTTCCTGTGTCTCTTGTTCTTGATTATGCTTCTATTCCTAGAACTCATCAAAAGTCTATTGCCTTGCTCCTCACAGAAAAGTCTAAATAAGTCAAAAGGGCTGTTATTATAATTTCCCATTTGAAACGTATTTTATGAGAAGTGTTATTCTCTTGGTAAAACAGTGAACACTCTCTGATTCTGCAGTGGTGCTTTAGACTTAGTTAATAAATCATGCTTGCCACTTTTCATTTAGAAAGGATTTCACAGACATAATTAATTAAACCTGACAATATCCTTGTGGGATAAGTAAGTACTCTGACTATTTCAATGGCGACATTCAGGCAAACTGGTTATACTACCTTCTCTGGTCAGTCAAAGGATCAAGTCTAGAATTTAACACTTCCTGCTGTCTTGGCATTATTTAAGAGATGATACCACCCATCCTTTTCGTATTTCATCCTGATATCCATGTGTGTGATGCCTGAGATAGCAGGTGGGGTTCTGTGGCCTGCAGGATGCAGTGTGGGAGACCAGGCTGTGATCTGCTTCGAATCTATTACTTGATATAACATGGAACACAGATTTTTCAGTCTATCTGGAACCATCAGACGTGTAACTGTCATGACACTGCTATTCATTCACTTGTTCATTCATTCACCCTCATTGTTTCCTCCAGTATGTTCCGTTTTAATGGTAGTATCAGTGCTTCCCAGTGCTTTTTAACGGTCTGTCAAGACCAGGATCACATTATGCAAGACTGTAATGAGGAAAGAGTTAAGGTACTTGCTGGCCCTTGTCTTCCAATGACACCTGAAAGATGCCTGTGGGAGTGAAGAACACGAACCCAGTTGTTCACGAGGTGCCCAGATTAGCAAAGGATGGGTCAAAAGTTGTTCTGGTAAGAATTCATTGTTTCTCACTTGAAAAATGCTCCTAGACACAAGTAAGACAAAGGATGAAAGACTTTGCCAAAAGTATGAATCAGATGTGTATGTTCCTTTCAGAATATTCTGCGTATTAACAAAGGTATTAACAAAGGTGAATTTTGTCCACTGAGGTCACTTCCAAAATTTGAAAACATGTCCTTTAAGAGTGGGAGGGTTTGTCTTCTAGGCAGTCAGTCATGTACTATCATAAATATATGGAACTGGATCATCTGGGTATGTTTTCTTTTACATTTTAATGGTATCCTGAAGGATAAATTCCACATAATGTATTTGCAATTAAATGTGTTACATGCTTTCATATTATTTTTGTATGGAGGGTCAGGACAGGATGGAAAGAAACCTGTGTGTGCGTGTTCTTAGGACAATAGCTAAGAGGCTGTATGACATGAGGGAACATTTGTGACTTCAGACACTATTACATCACATTGTTTGACAAAAATGTAATTAACTGCAATGAATCTAAGTTGATATTTGCAAGTGCAGTTTCCTGCCAAATGTCAGTAGTCATCTGCTTCAGTTTCTGTGTCATTGGCGCAATGGGGAGAGACAGGGTGTTAAGATACCTGATACTGGGCTGGGAGCAGGTGGGGGAGAAATATAAATGTTACTTATACGTTGTATGAATGCAATAACTACTGTTTAATATACTTATTGTCTCACAGGGAATGCCTAGATATCAATCTCTGAACAAGTCTGCGGTGAGTAGCTGGATTTCTTTATTTGCATAGCCCAAAGTTGTTAATAGTGCAGATACTGAGAGATAATCAAGACTTTAAGGTAATTCTAAACCAAATTTTACCCTCCCATTGGTTCCTTTGCTGTGCTTAATACCTTTGTCTCCAACCTATGCAGGGATGTTTAAACTGTGAGTTCTTTCAGGAGAGGAGCATGCACTGCTCTACACATATATATGTGAAGAACCTGAGAAACCAAGATCCCTCTTTTTTTGGCCATAAATATCTTCAGCACAGTCAGCCTTGTTAGTGTTCTTAATAGTAATTTGAAATTTGGCAGCAATAGTTTGAAATGAATTGGCTAATTAGACACCCAGGTAATATTGTAGAAGGTAACACTTCAGGTTCTAAGAATTCCTTAACCTTGTGTTTTCTCTACTTTGCTAGTCTGAATGCCTAGATTTGGTGTCTGTTCTGGTTTAATTTTAACCAAATACAGCTGGAGAGTGCTGAAGGGATCACTTGTAGTGAACAGTATATTTTATAGGAAAACAATACCAAGAATAGGTCTCTGCCTCTTTACTTTTGCTCTCCCTCTAATGAAGCTTTTAATTACAGCTCACAGAGACACTGTGCTTAATTACTAAATCTCTGTGTAGGGACTGGATTCTAGTTTTCTAATTGGCACCTGTATGTTTGACAACTTCGCAAAAATCTGGAGCTAAGAGTGACCATAAGGTATGAAATGTGTGTACTACATACAAGGTGGATCTCTACTGTCTGTCAGACCCCTATGCCTCAAAGTTTTTAAGAAACAGGAGAGAGAGTGAACATTGTATGGCTTTGCAATGTGGACTTTTCAGCCCATTGTGACACTGTCTGCAATAATTTGGAGCTCCTAGACCAAAGTTGGCATTTCATTCTTGAAATGATCAGCTGAAGGGCAAAAAAAAAAAAAAAAAAGAAAGATCAGGTATCCTCAATTGTTTTTAAACTGAGATGAAAATTGATTTGGAAATGTTCCTTGCTAGAACCGAAGTTGCATTTCCAGTAGTTGGGAGGAGCTCCCAAATTACACTACCCCACCCATGTCTGCCTGCTTTCGGTTTACCTGAGGAGACATTATAAAGGAACTGAAGGAGGAAAGGAGGGCAGCAACAAAAGGGAGAGCACACAGGACAGATCTAAAAGAGAAATTTCAAGCAGAGTGCCTCAAGTGGGTAAGCCCTCATTTTGGGTTATGTTCAGCAGAGATATCACGTGCTCGGCAGTCTGTGGCATGGTGGTGTTCATAAATCCTGTTTAAAGCAGATCGTGACACTGATCATTCGACCTTTGATCAAGTGTTATGAGTCAGCTCCTCAGCTAGTGTAAATTCTCAAAGGTCCATTGACTTGAGGGAGAAATGCCCCAAGTTAAGGATCCAGTCTGTAGTGTAGGGAGACCTCATTCTTTGGGTGCTGAGTTTAACATGGTTGCCTTTTGACTGGATCATACAAGCCCCACTTATACTCAGACAACATTCTTGTAGTAGTAATATTTATCTCCTTCTGTAGGGAATGTTCTGCTAGCTTGATGAGGACCTACAAATGAATAATAATAACAGATGCAGATTTGTATTTGTTTCTCTTGGGAAAAAACAAGTATTGACTTAGGGAAAACGCGTGGGGGTTTTTCGTTGTTGTTTTATACCGTAAGTTTGACTTGGACAATACTGACATTATAGGATTACAGACATGTGTAGCTTCTTGTTGATTCGATATTGGAATAATTTGCCATTTTCTTTACACAGTATCTTTTTGCACCCATGAAACTGAAATAAATTGTTAGTGTGATGTTCAGGGAATACCACTGGTTGGACTCCCCTCCAGTGTTTCTTCTAATCCTTTCCAAAACAGAGGTAATTATGTGTCATCTATGAGGAATTTGCAATACAGCTCACTATGCCCCTTGAGGATCTTTCTTAAGTCATATGTATGTGAGGCCTGGAAAAATCATGTCCTCACATGGTTGTATTTCAATATTAGGAACATGATGATGATACAGCTGTGCCTTTGTTCCTTCGTGTTCCTGTCTGACTTGGGCTGTGGCCTAGAAGTGATGTCGGTGTCAGAATACGCCAGATTGGTTGTTTCTCAAAGCAGGGCTATGAAGAAGTCTCGCCAGTGTGTGGAAGTCACAGTTGGAAAATCTTGTTGATGATGGTTGTTTTGTTGTTGGGTTTTTTCCCCCCTCCTCCCTTATGTTGTTTTGTATCAAGAAGTTACAGGAACAGTTTGTCAGGGGAAGCCCTCATACCGTCCTCACACCTGCAGACCCAGGCATGGCTCCAGTGTGTGTTCACTCCTGGGTTGTGCAGGTGGCCCTTTGCCTGTAAAGGTTCTACGGGTGTCCTCGTGGTTCTCAGAACCAAGACCCTTAAATGTTGCAGATGTGGCACGAGCAATCTTCCTGGCCCTCTGAGCCACATCCCAAAATTCAGGACTGCCTGACAGCCACCTTGTCCTTCAGCGCACCAAGGGAGAAGGGTGCTGTGTGCTTTTAGCAGGGGGGAAGTGACAGTGACTCCCAGGAATGCTCTCTGTCCATTGTGGGTCAGGGCTAGGCCAAAGGGCGTAACTTCAGGATGGAAAGAAGTGTGTAATGTCAACTTCAGTAGCAGCTGATATATTACTCCCTCTCACACTGAGGGTTTATCCTGCATAAGCACAGCCCCTCTGCTAAATGTAGGACACAGTGCCAACATGGAAGCTGTGCCTGGAAGCCTTGTAGCCCAGGGGAAACAGGCTGGCAGCCTTTCCTGTGGGTTTTGTTGCTGAGGTTTCAAGTGGTGCTGCTTCTCTTCCTCTGTCCTGAGATCCGTGCCCTGCGGTCCGTGTTTAATCCAACTGATGTTCTCCACTTTAGTTGCCCAGGCTGTGGCTTGTATTTTAACATCACTTGTGCACTGTAAGTTGCAGTGCCAAGACTTAGCATGCAAGAATTGTAGCGAGTCCCCACAGAACATAAGATTTGCCAGAATCATGCAATGTTAGCACATGCTAAATTTGTGCATTCTCATTTACCTTCTGTTGCTTGTTTGTTTTGATGAGTTTGGAGTTGTTAGGGGCTCAAGCTTGTGCCTGCAAGTACAACTGTCTGACACTTTCTTTAGAATTCCAAAACAAAAGATGAGATTTTGATGTCATCACCTATCTGCAGGGATTTAGGAC
This sequence comes from Eulacestoma nigropectus, assembly GCA_013397775.1. Lineage (NCBI taxonomy): Eukaryota > Metazoa > Chordata > Aves > Passeriformes > Eulacestoma > Eulacestoma nigropectus. The sequence continues at coordinate 7,977 of VZTE01006707.1, forward strand.
TTTCAGTAAACCTCCCCAGTCTCACCGTAAAACTTAAGAGGGAATTTTGTCAGCTGCTGACTGAGACATACAAGTCATATATGATGAACTGGTGCTGCCTGAAAAATCCTTCTTGTACACCAATGATCCCTGGACTCCTTTAAGGCAGCTGGGCCCCATGAAAGCAGCTTTGTGGCACTCACAAAGCAAGTGAGGCTTGACAGGCACTGTTGGATCAGAAGGAACCACCTATTGCCACATCGTTCCTGTGCACCCTTGCTTCCGGCCCCCTTCTCTGACACAAGAGATGTGTGGTCAGAGCGTGTTTGGGAGACAGGAACTTCTAATTCTGGCTCTAGCACTTTCTTCCTTGTGATGTGAAAGCAGTTATGTGGGCATTTTAAAGGAGTTTTAAAAAAATAGCCTCTAATTAAGCTGCCCACACCTGGGTATGTAGTCAGAGGCACACTAGGCCTCATTTTCAGAAGTGAATATCTGTGAATCCTTTTATTCTCAGCTGGAATTGTGGATACTGAACGTTGAGTAGTCAGGGCAAATTGTTCTTTATTAGGCTTGAGCATGAATTGTGTTGCAGAAGTTTCTGAGCATTAGGAAACTAATGAGTAGTGCTACTATAAAGTGCTACTCTCAACCGCAACTGCAGTTTCCATACCATGATGCCTTGTGAGATGTGAATTTGAGAAGAAAAGGAGGAGAAATGAAGAAAAATAATCTAAAAATATGGTACAGAAAAGTAGAGTCTACAGAGTGTGTAACTTACAAAGAATGTTGGGAAAATAGGAAGCTTTCATTTCTTTAAAAACCCCCAAAGCTCTGTAGTCTCATAAGACTGAAAATAACTCCATGTTCTTTGCTGATGCTTTAAGATATAATGTCTGCTACTCCATCTTCCCTCTCCCTTTCCTGCTCTCAGGAGACCACTTTCTCTAGAAGTGGGTTTTGAGACTTGGGAATACTTGCTGAGAAAGATGGGACGTGTCAGAACACTTCTCAACTGTCTTAGAGCCAGACCCCAGAACTGTATTTTCATTTTTGAGACCCTTCCTCAGCTGAGGTTTGAGGAAGCATCACAAATGAGGCTTATGAAGCATGAATGCCATTTCAAGACAGTCTTATATTTTTACGAGGAACAAGCAGATCTATTTTGAAAGCAACCAGCCTTCAGAATATTGTTCCAAATAAATTAAGGTATAGGGTGTCATAGCTGATATTTTGGTCTGCTGTTTGCTATTGGAGCCTGAGTACTCTGGTCTGTGCTGTTTGCAGTGTACTAAAGAGTGGCTGAGTTTCATTCTGCCTGCTATCCCCAGGGCCCTCATGAAGAAGAGATTTGTATCTCATGAGATTACCCCACTGAGCAAAGAAATGAAATAAATAATATTATCTTTTAGTTCTGTCAAGTATAGTAGCTCTCAGAGCCTTTCAAGGCAGTGTCAGCACGGGCTGGATCCTGCATCAGTGTGTAAAAGGGCATCCTTTACAAGAACAACGCTGCAGAATGAAGCCAATGTGAGCCTAATGGGTGGTGGAAAAGAGTGAGCCTTCTTTTCCCCTCCCTAATGCAAGCCTGCAGGGGGTTATTTTCCAGCAGGTGTGAGCCTTGGGGCAAATCAGCCTGCTGGAATTCTTCTACAACAGGAGCTCCTAGTAAATCAGTGTGGTAGTAGTAGGGATCTTATTTGGGAACCAATTAGAGCTTGTGTTGGTTGTTTCTCCTTGGCAGCTCTAATGAACCCATAACACAGAAGTACTGGAAATTAAAGATTTTGCAGTAGTCTCTGTTAGGAAATCATGGCCTACCCAGTTCCTTTCACAGTACAGTACAATGCTTCGAAAGACAGCAAAGGTTGTTGTCATAACTTAGTCATGTGTGAAGAACCAGGAGAGCTAAAATGAGTTAAATAATTTTTTTGTGCTGTAACGTTGGGAAGAAATATTCCCTGGAACAATTGTTCTTCCTTATTCTGCAGAAAATCCTGCAAAAATCCACTTGAAATGTGTCTGTCAATGCAAACTAACTCAGGCAGGTACAGTAAATTCCAGATTCTTGCATTGTCACTACAGAGAATAAACTCCCTTTTCTTTTTACTTGTCCACCAGTCCTTTCACCCAATACCTTTAACATATTTCTGTAATTAAATTTCACAATTTCTGTAATTAAATTTCACATCATATCTCTGAAATACGTTATGACATTTGATCATACTTTATCTAAAACATCACAGATACTCCTTGTCATACCATACAATTTCTAGTCTTTGGGAAGGCTGTGCAATAACCTCACTATTATCTGTTGTGCCCTATTCCCTGTCGGGTGCTAGGACTTGGTTTCTGTTTCAATTAACCCTTTAATGCACTCCAAACTGGCAGTATCTAAGAAAAAAGCATAACACTGTCCTGAGAAATAGAAGAAGAAAGGGCATAAGCTTAGAGAAGTCAATAAAAAGCTGAAGTTCTCCTGACAAGGGGTTTCTGTTTGGGATTTCTATAGTGCCACTGTACTAGGAATACAGCTTTTTTAGTGTGATACTGCAAGCCCTGCTTCCACCTTAAGATACTGAACTGTTGCATGCCAGTCCTTCAAAGCTGATAAGAAGAAATGAAGACTGTGGTTACAGCTACAACACATTGTATGCACCTGGAACTGTTCTTAGCTCTGTACCAGGCAATTAAAGATATTTTTAACTTCCAGTCTTCAAGAGGTAATGGACTTTTTTTTACTTTCTATTAGAAAGTGTACTAAAATATTAAGCATATCTAAAAGGCTACTATGAACAAACAAATAAGCAAACAAGATAGGAATAGGAATGGAGTTTCAGGATGTCATTATAGGGTGCTCATACGGGATTTTTATGACTCTTTCCAGCAGAAGAAACTCACTAGCCCACGGAAAAGAAAGAATTAGCACTATTTTATGTAATGTTATTTACTCTTTCATGTTCTGTGGGACGTCATTAGAAGGATGAGAGATGAGTTCCAGCAGTGCATGTGTGTTAATAATAGGCCATACAAATGAGATTATAAGAGAATCCTGGATGATACATAAGGAATTAGAGCCAGGAGTCCCTATATAAAAGCAGGCATATACTCAGTGAAACTAAGAGCTTGGTAAGTCTTTGTAGGAGAGGAAGCACAAAGGTGAATCAAACTCATCAAGCCCCCTAAAAATTAGGGGTAATCAAAAAAGAGAAGCAAAATCCAGGAGTCCTGAATCTTATTCTCTGAGCTATTGTAGGCTTATTTGCACTCTTTTAGAACTTTGTCCTTGAAATATCTTTTGGGAAAAACTTTTCATTGAAACAGTGTTAATTAAAAAAAAAAAAAAAAAGTTTGGAAAAAACCCCAGATTTATCGCTTTTGGGTTATGAGACATTAGAAAAATGCACTTCGTCTCCAAAACAGGTTGTCTTGAATCCCCTGCACATATGTGATGCTCAAAGTGTAAAAAGAAGTACCTTTGTCAGGACTGATAGTTTTGCATTTTACAGTAGCTATCTCTTTTAAGCTTTCCTGAAGAACCCAGGAATTCCAATAATTTTTTTCATGTGGGACATGTGCACTTTCATTGTTATTTAAACAGGGGGACTTTCCTTTGGGCTCAGTTTTCAGGGGTACACCCTAGCATGGGCGTAAATTAAAAACCATGAATCCTCCATAGTAATCTGTGGAGCTTGAGAGTTGCTTAGAAGTAAACGTGTGAAAGAGTTTTCTTTGAACAGTGGGGCCATAATGTCTGATATATGTGAAGCATTTCAGAGAACTGCAAAAGGCAAAAGACACTACTAACAGACATGATAGAAGCGAGGAAAAAGCTGTATCTACTGCTAGTGCTACTACACAACTTCTTCTTATCTGTATTTCCAGTAGGTGCCAATCTCTAAAGAGGTGTACTACACAGCTGCTAGTTCTGGCCAGTGTATTTTTGGTGTCTGTATTGACAGAGAATATAAATATTCCAAAGGGTAGAAATGTGTCCTGTGTGATAGGCAATCCAGCATATCAAACAACTGTGCATCACAATGGCTGCTGCTACAGTGCTGTAACTTCTGTGGTTTACAAATCCGTGACATAGAAACCTTCAATACAAATACTGATAGAAAGCTATTTACACAGAGAGAGAATTATTGTAACGCATTTTGAGGTTTTTAGGTGACTTGTGCTTTCCTTAACAAATGCCAGTGATTACCAGTGATTTCCTAGCTTCCTAGGAAAAAACAGCAAATGTGTATTTTTGTCTTTTATGTCGATGATTATTTAGGGATACATTTAAATCCGCACCAAATGTACTGTTAATACTAAGTTAAGGCTACAAATATTTTAATTCTTTCAAAATGCATTTTAAGAGGAATATAGTTTTAAAGCTTGTGAGCATTTTGTACTGACATTTAACTTTAATTTCCAGGAGAAATTGTGAGTGCATAGCAGCCACAACCAGAAACTGGGTGGCAGGCCTGCCAGGACTGGAGTGAGGATGAAGCAACACAGTCCAGTGTTTTTTAAGGATGGAATTGGAATTGGCTAGGAAAAGCTGTCCAGACTGGGAGCTGCAGAAGGGTACACAGCAGGTATGGGACTGGGGCTGGCTGAAAAACTAGGGGAAGGTGGGAACTGTTTGGCATCAGAATCAAGAGGATGAAAGATAGGGACAGGGGAAAAAGAAAAAAAAAAAAAACAGAAAGAAGAGAAAAATGCAACTGTCTGAGCAAATACATTGAGTCAAGGAGGTGTGTGGGGAATATGAAACAAGGAAATGGCCACGAGGCTGGGAGCTGGGGCAGGGAATAGGTGTAAACTTGCAGATCTGGAGTGCAAAGGCTGGTTCGATGAGTTAGAGAAGGGAGGTGGATCTGATTGAGAACATGAAGGGGGAATTGGGTCTGGACAGAGATAAATGAAAGAAGGAGTCAGGTGTAGGCTGTAGATAAATAAAGGTAGTCTTTTATACTCCTTCCTTCACCAAAATGTCTGAGTAGCTTTTTACATAAAGCTAATAACAACCCCAATTTTCCCTGGGTGGTAGGAGGGGACCTTCATCTGTTGAGCTGGAACCACACTAAATCATTTGGATGTTTAGTTTGTGCTTTTGGGGGGATAGGACAGAAATGTTTCCTCTTTGATCAGAGACCCTTTGGAGTTTGGTGACAAACTGTGAATGTCTCTTGTAGTGGAAAGCCTTTTTCGAATGATTCTGAAAGATACCTGCAGTTGCTTAAAAACAGACATACTCTGATCATACCCTGGAGTTCCTTTTTTTCTTTTTTGGTCCAGTTAACCTCAAAAAAGGCAGACTTCATCTGCTCTACTGTGTTTTGTTTGGCTTGTAATCTGCGCAGTTGCAAAGGGAAGCAGCTGCTGCAGTTGTTTGTAGATGTTCCTGCAGTCTGTGATGTTGCTCGGGTTGATCTGGTAGCTCTTTGGCCAACTGGGCCAGCGCATTACACTGGCATTGGCAGCTGACTAGGAGCTATTTGGAAAGCTCCAAAGCAACAATGTGTTAGTGTTGCTTGTTTTGTGTTTTTGTTTCTTTCTAGTAACATTTTGAAACAGTATTTTCAGCTTGATATAATAGTTGCAACTAATGTATCCTGATGGGAAAAGTGCCTGTCTTCCTTTGCCCAGAGTCTTCTGGGCAAGCTGAGAGTTTCCCGACAAGGGAAAGGTGAAGGAGATAGTTTTGGAAAATGTCTGCTACTGGGGCAGCCCACACGAGTACAAGCAATGGAAATCTGCCTCTTTTTGCTGAATGAGGTCTGTCTACTTTCTGTGAAAGGTGCTAAAAACAACTTCTGATTTGAATCTTCCTCTTTTCTATTCATTATCATTTGAGTCTTCTTTGGCTCCAATCTGCACCAGCTGTTTTCCACCCTAATCTTCTTTCCCGTAGCAATCTGGCCACATTTGCAGCAGCGGTGGTTACGCTGGGTGAGGATGAAGTACTGCAGTTGTCCTTGGCACGTTATTGCCGGCTAAACCAGTGGAATCTCATTAGGTTAGATTTCTTCATGGCTGCTTATGGATGCCTTAGGGTGGAAGGTGCCTGTGGTCTGCAGAGATAAAGGCCTTCGGAAAGGAGGAGCAAACGCTTATCAGTGCTGCCAGCGAAAGATGAACGTCTGGAGTCTTTTTAGAGTTGGGCCAGCTCTTCCTGCGCTGTCCTGTGGGCACTCAAAGAGCACTTGTGGTAAAGCTCAAAGGGCCGTACCTGTTCCTACAGCCCTGGAAAGCACGGGTTTAACGGCATTAATCAGCGAGGATGAAACGAGGGTGCAAAACCTGATAATACTGGAATAGTTTTTCCTTCTCTGGGCTTTTTCTGGGTTCCACTGTGGGCAGTGGGCAGACAATACCCTGTAGTCCTGCCTGCGGTGTTCCTTACGCGTTTGAAACCAGCCAGAGCTGCCAGCGGCAGGGCGGGAGCAGCGCTGCAGCCCTGCAGGAGACACGAGGGCTCGATCGGTCCCTGGGTTCCCGGAGGAAAACGCTGGTTCGCTGTGGGAGGGGGCAGCGCCGGGGCCGGGACAGCCGCGCCCCGCCCCGCCTGGCGTCATGGAATTCCAGGGCGCTCCCGCCAATGGCGGCGGGGGTACGTCCGGTGCCACCCGCGGCAGCCCCGGCGCGGGGGGGCTCCGGTCCCCGCTGGTGACCTCGGGGCTCGGTCCCGCCCGGCCGCCGGGGAGGGCCGCAGCCAGGGAGTGCGGCGGGAGCAACTCCTCCTGCGGGAGAAGGACGCGGAAACAGCCGGAGAGAGCTGGAAGCGCGGCCGCTTCCCCCGCACCTCCGGGACCGGGCAGAACTAAAGCTGATAGGGACAACCTATGGATTATTAACCTCTGGGCAGCTTCTTGCCGCTGGGAACTAGTGCTGCCCTCGTTTAACTTTTCCAGGTCCTCATCATGGGATGTGTGTGTTATGTGGGGAATTGCTGCCGGTTTCGGTGCCTGGCTTTTAGAGTTTACAGAGCATTTGCAAATATTCTTATTGTATAATACTGCACAGCTCAGAGTTCACTTTCTGACTGTCCAGTAAGGTGCTGTTCTCTCATAAAATACTATCAATAGGTAAATCAATCCACCGATACTTCTGCAAGTATAAATAAAATCCTTTGTGGCTTCTCTTTCCTGACAGTGACCTCTCATAAACTCACCATAGGGTCAGAGATGTATGTGTGGCATGTCTGGTCATGTCTGTGTAGTGCAGCCCATTGTTTTTATCTGAGCACTAATGCAGACTATATCTATTTTAGCAGGATGTCCTGCCCATGATAACACTCTCTTTCTTGTCAGGTTTGATTAGCCCCAAGTGAATGCTCACATGGCTAAACCACTTGTGCTGCTGGAGGTAGTTTGGATGTCTCCACACAGAACTACATTACATCATCATCCGTAATAACGATTTTGCAAATCAAATACAGCTCCTTCTAACGCCTAAATGACAGACAAGATGGTGGCACCAGTTTGTGTGAGCAGAGAATCTGACTCTGTAGTTGAGATGTGCTTAAGACAATTGCCAGTGACGGTTCAGTTGTATTAGAGTGCAGGTTACTTTCCCCCAGGGCATTTTGATCCTGACATTAATAGAAAATAAAGAGCACATTTTCTCATTAAACATCATGGCAGCTGATACAACCAGTTGGGATCTGCTGGTGATGACAGTGCTAAACTTACAGTTGCTTTTCCAATAGCTGCGTTTCAAACTCGAAACTGTGGGACAGCACTGATGCAGGAAATGAGGCTCCTCTTCCTTCCCCAACAGTAGATCTGCCTTGTGAACCATTGTGCCTGCGGTGTGTTTCCGAGTCAGAAGTATCCCCAGCAGTCTCCTCCTGATGCTCATGTCTCATTTTACAGACCAAGTAAGGTCCTTCCACAGCAGATCCTCACTGGGTGGGCTCTGATGGGCCAGCTTACAGGGAGAAATTTTTTGTTTTGCTTCTATGTAAAGAAAAAAAAAAATCACAGAATCACGGGATCAATTAGGTTGGAAAAGACCTCTAAAATCATCGAGTCCAGCCTTTGCCCGAACACCACTTGTCAGCTAGACCATGGCACTAAGTTCCATGTCCAGTCTTTCCTTAAACACTTCCAGGGGACAGTAACTTCACCACCTCTCTGGGCAGCCTGTTCCAATGTCCAACCACCCTTTCAGTGAAGAAACTCCTCCTAATGTCCAAGCTAAACCTCCCCTGGTGTAATTTGAGGCCGTTTCCTCTTGTCCTGTCGCTGGTTGCCTGGGAGAAGAGGCCAACCTCCACCCGGCTATTCCCTCCTTTCAGGGAGTTGTAGGGAGCATAAAGTCACCCCTGAGTCTTCTTTGCAGCAGGCTAAACACCCCCAGCTCCCTCGGCAGCTCGTCGTGAGATTTGTGCTCCAGACCCTTCCGCAGCTCCGTTGCCCTTCTCTGGACACGCTCCAGCACCTCCATATCCTTCTTGCAGTGAGAGGCCCAGAACCGGACTCAGCACTCAGATGTGTGGCCTCACCAGTGCCGAGT
>VZTE01006710.1:0-20297 GCA_013397775.1 Eulacestoma nigropectus
GGGCGAGTGGTGTCATGGTGATGCTATTTAAAGGGTTATTCTTCACATGACTTTCTTCCCTGTATCAGGCAATATCTTTGTCCTCAAAAGTCTTGAGGTCTGAGCTTTCATATTTTAGAAGATCTCATTCTTTCTCATCCACTGTCTGAGCAACAACTCCTGATCAGCCATTTGAAATCATTGATTTCAGATCTTGTTCTGCTACCTGTGCCCATTATGTTACTACTACTACAGTCCCTGAAAGATGTTTACATCAGACATCAGTTTCAGTATATTAATCCCCACTTTGTATTGGGTAAAATGATGCATAAAAAAGAAACTTGCTTTAAGATGTTAATGGGCATCTGTGATAGAGACACCTTTTAAAAGGGTTGAACTGTCCAGGTGGCTTTCTGATGGGCTCTTCAGTTGGCATCAGTTTTGGAAATTCTGTTCTGGGTGGGAGCAGAAAGTCCAAGTGCAGATATATACCAGATACAAATAAGATCTGTGTTATTTCTAAAGTCTAAAATAAAAAAGAAAAATAACCAATCAGTCCAAAATTACTACAACATTGTCATCTCCATGTGAACTAACTGTTATAATTTGAAGCCCACAGAGAACAATGGGCACTGTTAAATGTTCTAGGTTACAATGTAAGATGTGCCCAAAAGTATATATTCTATCATCATCTTCATAAGCTGTTAAAAAACCGGTGGGGCAGTGTTCCCCACCTCCTGCATGACTCATCCCTGATAAACACTGGGGATATCTCCTGTTAATGGGCCAGCTGTTAAAACCAGGTGGGGCAGTGTTCCTTATCTCTCCCATGACCCATCCTCCCTCCAGGGGGATATCTGCTGTTAATGGACCCATCAATGCCTTGCCTCATGACTCACCATCCCATTGTGAGAGATGCTCCGCCCAGGAGGAGGAACTGAGCGTTCCCATCTGTATATACTCGGAGGTTTGGAACACCACAGTCAGCCCTCACCTACTGGGTTCCCAAAGGACAAGAGCTACACAGCCACCACTGGACCCTCCAAGGAAGACCAGACCCTTCAACAGGATCACTGCCTCAACAGAACCATCACTCCAGGAGACTGCAGGCACCGTTTAATCGGACTGCTACCAACACCCTGACCGACAGGGTGTCAGGTTGTATTCTGACTCTGTCAGTGGGTTTTTTTTGTACTATTGCATTTATTTTATTTTTCCTATTAAATTGTATTTCTGACTTGGAGTCTCTCACAGGTTTGCTTTCAAACCAATACATTAAGTCATGATTCCTCTTCTCAAGTGGGTGTCAAAAGCAAGACGAACCAGGTGCCCTGAGAATGCAGACTTCTCCTTTGGCTGAAATCAGGGTGAGTTGTTGACCTCCACATAGGGGGTTGTTGGAGGAGAGAAGCTCCCTCTCCCCAGCTGAGGAGAGGCTCAGTGCTGTCCATAGGCACAGATCATATAGACCTGGAAGCAGGGCTAAAACTGCAGTTTTACCCGATCTCCTGTCTCCTTCAGGCCTCTCAGACATACAGCAGCAAACAATCACTGGAACCCAACCAGCCTGGGAGAAAACACAGAGCTGGATCCTTTTCATTTAGCCAAGTATATGATTTGAAAACAAACAAATGCTTTCTTAAAACAAATCCAGTCCAGCCATTTATTTGCAAAATTCCTGAAGTGTAGCAGAAACCACATAAAAGCTTTGAGGCTGTGGACTGAATCAAGGGTATGTTGTATCTAGGAGAAGCGAATAGATAAGCCACAGAGAGAATATAAGGGAAGGGAAAAATTTCCATGGCTGGGAAGACAGCATGTTTATATCCATGAAGTTTCTCTGGCTTCTCCTTTTCCAGACATACCACTAAGCTCATGAGCAAAAGAATGGTCACACATACTGGTTATTGCAATAGCCAAACACAGAACAATATTGAATTCCTTCTGTCAGCGGCCCCTTGCAGCCCAAACCAGTGTGGGTCCTGAAGGACAGACCATGTGGTAGCTGTGCTGTGGTTTGGCTGTGCTGTGGCTCAGAGGACTGTTGCCCCAAGAATCAGAGTGCCACTGTTTTACATTTCTTGCTGTTTGCAGAGCTGTTGTTATTGTTATTTCAGACTGTGCCATGGGCTGTGGCCAGAGCAGGCCTGCACAATGCTGGGTTGGGCAAACCCAGAAGAAAAGGATGTGCTGGTGGTTTGGTGCTGTGCTTAGCACAGCGGTTTGTTTACCCTCATATGCAGACAGACAAGATTTTAACCACATCACAAGCATTTTCTGTCACTGGGATGCTCTGGTCCTATGGGAAACCCTTGTCCAAAGCAACTGAAAAATCAGCATGACTTTGGAAAAATCAAACTTAAGGCCATTGCTTTGAAGCAGTCTAAGCCAAACCAGCAATGACATTCCATGTGAGCTGCAATTTTGGTGCTGAATATTTGATCCTAATAACAATATCAGGAGTAAAGAAAAGAAGTTTTTGTCCTGGGGAGTGTATGAAAAATTGCCAACACTTTGTTTACACTCTTCTGCTGAGACTCCTCCCAATACTTACATATATTTGACATCATCTTTGGATAGATACGCATTTTAGATAATACTCCAGGCACGAACCCATGTCAACTAACTACTAACACAGCACAGCTGGCGGTAATGGGCTGAGCAGAGACCAGGAGCTGTTAACTTCCTCTGATAAAACCTCTGTCCTCCTTTCCAGGAAAACCCCTGCCATGGAGGTGGTTAGATTTATGAGAGGAGGAGGTATTGGTCTCCATTTGCTGTTGTGTTGTTAGGGGAGGGTGAAGGGGCTGTGAGGATGAATTCATGTACTGGTTTGTTTTATCTGATAGAGTCTGTCATTGCAATTAAGGAATTAGATTTTCTCTCTCTTTCCTCCAAAACTTATTTATGGATTCGTGGAACAAGAGAAGAGTCTGATGTGGGAAGTGTGATGCAACCTGAGAGCACCTCGGGTAAGACCAGGTGCCAGAGGGTCCTTGTTTCTGATTAGTTATTTTTCTCCCACTTGGTGCCACACACATTTTAACTTGATGGTAACAATTCACACGTGTTCAGAATGGAGTTTGTCATAACCAAGGCAGTAAGTCCTGTCAGGACAGATCCTAGCAGAAGGAAACTGTTGCTCAGTTCAGCCATCATCATAAACAGTTCACACTTCTCTGGGCTCTCGGAGCTCTCTAACAGTATAAATGTAGTGGGGATCTCGTGCTCATTGCTGACATAGAGGGGGTTTGTACCAGGGACCTGAGCAGCTGCTCACTGGTCACAGGCTCCTCCTGCAGTATTTCTCCATACAAGAAGTAGTGAGGATGAATCCGTGGGCCTAAGTGGGCAGGGAACATGGAAAGATGGAAAGATGCTGGTACTTGCAGTGGGTTAGATCCAAGCCATGATAACATTTATTTGCCACAGTGAATCTATACTAATATTCTAAAACTGTTGGGTGGAAGGGAGTCTTGCATACATATGGTAGATAACATTCATATTTCAAGAGAAATGTGGGCATCCACATCTGCCAGCAGGACACTCAGTTCACTACTAGTCCAGATATTTTGTTGTTAACAGAGGCCAATTGATTGACCAAGAAAGGAAATGCATCAAAAATTGGTACTGAATATAAACTGAAGTCTCTGCTTTTTGAGTGTTTGCTTGGTTTCATTTTTAAGAAGGAACAAGTATGAATGAGGGAATTTATATTAAAATTTATATTTAAGATTATTAAAGCATCTTCACAGACTGCAGATATTAATATCTAGACCATGGTAGCAGATAATCTCCCAGCAGGGAGTGGTGTTTGAACCATGAAATGTCAGTGTTCAGTTGTAGGAAGAATGAACTCAGGGCTTTGTAGATCCATGTAGGAAAGTTTAAGTTCTTACTTGTGAATAAATATAAAATATTCATTATTGAAGGATATTTTAGAGGGGATGTAGTCTGACAGTATATGGTTGTAAAGCAGCTGCCCCCTGCATTCAGAGGAAACACAATTACAAAGGAATTGTAGTGAGTAAAGAAAAAATGTATCTAATATATTTTGAAATAAAAATAAATCCTTAGAAATTAGATATGGCTGTCAATACTCTGAGAAAATCTCTAGCCAAATTAATGCCATGATAAATATATTTGTTGTGGATTTAGTGGGTTTTAAAAGGGAGGCATGCCTAAGAATTTGTAAACACTATTTATTAAATCTGATGGAGGGGAAAATTTAACCATATGGTGGTAAGGCATGGAGAGAGCATGCTCCAGCATGCAAAGCATTTCATTAGCAAAGTTACCGCTCTTCCAAAACACACTCCCTTCCAAGACTGGCATCAGGGAGGACGTCATTCCTCTCGTAGATGGCTTGGTAAAGTCAGAAAATGGGTTAACAGCTGGGGCAGGGGAGGAGGTGATGGAAGGAGAGATGAGGTGAGGCAGTGGCAGCACTGGCTCTGTGGGTGCTCCACGGGTGCTCGGGGCTGTGGCGGAGCAGGAGAGAGAGTGAGTGTGAGCTTGCTCAAAGGGTCCACACAGCCCTGCTGCTGCTCAGCTGCCCTGAGGAGAGAAGGAGGATGCAGTGGAGGAGCTGAAGCAGCTTCATCCTCCCTCCACAGGCCATCAGGATTCCTTGGCTTGAGCTGATCCAGCAACAAAGTGCTTGCGATCACAGCACTGAGCTCCCAGGTTACCTCCTCAAGGCAAGGAGCTTTGACATTTTTTTCAGCTACTTTCACTTCTCCCAAAAAACTTGTCCTGGCATTTTTTCTCATGTGCGTTTACAAAAGCCTGCAACACTTTTCCATGGATGCCGTGGGCATCTGCAGAAGTGCGGGGGGGCTTTCTGTGGATATAAAAGGAAGAAAGGGAGAAAGAATGCAGTGGGGCAGTTTCTCTCAAGACATGAACATGCATACACATAGTACTTAACATTTCCATCATTCTCCAGGATTCAGCCTCCAGTTTACCTTCTTTCTAATGTTTTATTTTACCTTCAGTTAACCTCCCTCTTTAACCATCTGCTTATTTAGTGACTCCCAGCTTCTCACCCTCAGTATTCCCTTCAGCAGTCACTGCTTTATTACACCTTGCTTCTTCCTGCACCAAAACCCCATCTCTTTCCAAAAGCAAGGAGCAGTTAGTTGTTCAGTTGAGATGACTTTGGTATTGTATAAGGACAGGTTCCTAGAGCTGTTGGTGTGATTCCTAAAGCCCATGTCCAACCAGTTTCCAGCCTATTATTAGCCATGGAGCCCTTCTTGAAAGCAAGGCAACACGCCCATAGACATGCTTGGATGGTGTTACAGCTGAGTTGCTTGAGAAGACTTGCAGCACTGCATCTCATTTGTTACTGGAGAAATACATTGAGGAATTTATAGCATTTCTAATAATTGATATGATAAACTTCCATTAGCAGATAATCACAGAATGGGTAAGATTGGAAGGGACCACAGTGGGTCATCTGATCCAACCTCCCTGCCCACACAGCTTCATCCACAGATTCAAGATCCTGATTTTTTTGTGAAAGCCTTTAGGGAGGGCCTTGGTCACCTGGGCCCATGAGCAGTGACTACATTGGAATTCAACTACCGACTTTATGTTTTCTCCTCAGTTTTCCGTGCTTGTACTAAATGGCAGGGCAAGCCTATGTTCATAATTGCACTCTGTAATTTCCACTGTACCGTTTAAGTGGTGCAGGTAAAAGAGAGAAAAACTGAAATGGAGAGAAGCACAGCTTTGCCTAAGGCAGTCTGCTGAAGATGAGGAAGAATGAGGCACCGAATAAAAGAAAATTAAAACTGCAGGCATTAGAAAATTGGCCAATGAAGAGATCTTGAATTCCAGTTGTAAAAAAATGGAAAAAAGCTGTCATTCTTTCCAGTTTCAGTGTGCTATCCTGCAGATGAGTTCTGTGTATTATGGTATATTATCAAGTTTGAACAGTAATTCTACATGATTGTTCCTTAAAAATTGCTATTGATGCTTTTGGTTAACTTACCTTTTCATAGCTCTCCTGCTACACAGCATGTGGCTGTGAGGAGAATACTGAGCCATTCTCAGGTTGGCTACTGATTTGAAAACTCTCTCTGTGGATCTGGAGAGATGACAGAGGATGGCCCTTCTATGATCCCTTTGTAGGGATCCAGGAAATACATTAGAAATTGTAATACAATTCCAAAAAACAGGTAAAATTCTGAGACTAGAATTGTTTTCACTCCAAAGCAAAGCTGTGGGGGTTTTCTGATGGTGCCTAGGTCATACTGTGCCAGGCACTCATGTAAAGGGAGGCTTCCTTGTGCTCTGGGTAGAGTGGATGGGCTCAATATCATTGCTGGTTTTGGAGGGAGGAGAGAACATATGGTTGCCTACTGGAAATGAGACTTTTTTCATGAGGAATAGTGTTTGTTCCAACCAGCATATCAAGCTCAACCTTAGGGTGACCCAGGTTATATGGGTAAAACCAGTTTTTGCACTTGTGGGATTTTCTGGAGCTGACACCTTTAATATCAAAAGGTCCAAACATAGTTTGACTGTATAAAACATGATTATATCCTTTTCAAATTCAGATCGGGGAAATGTGAAGTGCCTAATCTCCTACCTTCTTCATTAATTGTAAATTTAATTTGTAAACAGCTGCATGAATTAGAAATTCCATCTCCTGTGATGAATACAGAACAATTAAGGTTATAAGTAGAAATAATTTATGGGATATGTCAAAAGCAGAAGTAGATTTACATAGAACTATTGATTGAAATGCAATTTCATCAATCTGGAGGATGCTCTGGACAGTATTCAAGGAACCTGGAGATGGAAAAGATGGAAAGACAACACAATAAACTGAACATCTTCATTTGTGAGGCAACTAAAACGTATCACTGAATCCCAGCTGCTATAATAATTCTCTCCCTTTTCACACAGCTCCACAATACTGACACATCTAAATATGAAGAAGAAAAATGTCTGTAGAAGGCTGTTATTTTGCTGCCTGAATTGTATCAAGGAAGTGTAAATATAATCACATTTTATCCTCCAATCTGAAATGGATTTCAGTTGCAGAGATCACTATGTAGCTTGGCTTGATTGATAACAACTCCCTTGTTCCCATCAGTAACACGGTGAGGTGGGGATGAAGGAGAAAGGAGATCAGCTCATGACAGAATTACTAGGCAATTCACTCAAAATCCTGTATCTTTATTTGTGCCAGGAAGAGAGAACACACCCCAAAGTTTTGTGGTGAGAACCAAACCATTCTAAGGAAATTCTTTCTACAATTATTCAGATGCAGAGGCCCAAATGGTATCACAGAATACACACAGCAATGTTCTCTCTCTTAGAGTGATCCATGAGAAGCTTATAGTTATCTTGGATTTATTATGCATAAACTAATTCTGGCTGATACTTCTTGGTGCTTTCAGAAACAGCTGACTGCAGGTTGGTAGAAATTTAAAGCACAACCTGCCTTGGTCAGCTCTGGAGTGGATTCTTGCTCCTTCTGGTCCACAGCTGACTATAAGAATCTGAGCTCTTCCTCCCTTGCCTACTGCAGCCCTCCAGCAAAACTGTGCTCCCAGAGTGGAAGTGCCTCTTCTGAACCTGGTTGGGTGAGCTGGATCCTGCACTGCTCTCAGCTGCTCATGCCACATCCCCAGTGGAGAACAGCAGCCCTGTCTCTATCATAGGTACTTCTGTGCCAGCAGCACATGTGCCAGTGCTTCCAGCCCATCCCTGCTGGAGCCAGGCTGGGTCTGACAGTGCTGCCAGCAGGGCTTGAGGGCAGGAGCAGCAGTGGAGGGGCCCAGGCTGCTCCCAAGGAGCAGTGGCATCCCCTGGCAGCACAGCAGTGTGTGAGCAGAGTGTAGCCCATGGTGGTCTCAGTGCCCAAGGCCGCTTTTCAGGCTGGTTCCTCTTCTGCAGAGAGCGGTATCCTCACAGCTCTGACTGCTGAGCACCACATGGGGCACTTCTGGTGCTGTGCTGAGCCAGTGCAGTGGTGAGAGCAAACTGGGTGGGCTTTGGCCTCCTTTGGTCACTTAGTCGATTTATTTGGCAGCTGGAAACAGTGTGACTGACAGCTCAAGAGAACAATGGAGAGAAGATGGAGGGAGGAATTGCTGGTGCCGTCTGTGGTCTTGTCTGACCTCTTCCATGCGTGGTCATTCAGTGAAGGAATGGCTGAAATTTGGCACATCTGCAGCTTTAGAATCTTAAATGAGTCCATACAGTGCCTTATGGATTTGAAGTTAAATCCCAGACTGGAGCTGTCTCCTGGTTTTCTATTCCAGTTCTTCAGAAAATGAATTCCTAACCTGATCATCTAGCCAGCAACTTAATTTTATCCTTGCATTTCCTGCTCACACAGCTCCATCCATTTCCTCTGCCTTCCCCAAGCGTGACTTTGCAGTAGCTGGCAGAGCTGTGCGAGGGAGCACAATGTGTCTGAGCTCTGACTTGGTAGCCAGCCAAAAATGACGCATGTGGAGACTCCCCTCCACAGCTGTATCCTTTTCAAAGTGATGTTTGTAGCAGAGAGCTACAAAAGTGCTATTATGTTGTCTTGAGTGGCTATGTGGGTTGCATTCTAAGAGCAGGGATTAAATTTTGCCATCACTGCCCATGAGCAATTTGCCATTGTGCGGCGAGCAGCTTTCAGAGCATGTTATTATTGCTGTCTCCATGGCATGAAACCTGAAACAGGACTCCCAACCTTGGAAGAAAAAAGATAATCCCTTTTCCTCTATTGTTGGCATTACTGTCTTGGAACTCAGAGAAATGCAGCCCCCCTTCTCCTCTGCTAATGATCCTGTGCACAGTGGTGTTGCTGTGTTTGCTTCTGCTGCATCCTGGGAAATGCTGGGATGGATTTGGCTGTTCCCACTGGAGGGTTCCAGCTGATGGAAGGCCTTGTCTGCCCCAGGATCCTCATCTGTGCACAAATGAGAAGTGACAGCCACTTCTGAGGATGGGAAGTTACCCAGCAGATTATGGTGGGCAGAGCAAGAGGCAAACCCCTTTATTTTTATTATATTAGGGGTCAGACATAATAGTGACAGAGACTGGCTTATTGGAACAGAAATTTCTAAAGAAAAGAGATATTGTCACCAAGGGCTGTTTCTTCCATTATTGTTTCCTAGGCATGGTGAAAATTTTAACAGCTCAAGATGCTTTGAATTAAAGCAAACCCCATTCCTTTCCTTTTCTCATTGCACTCCATCTCTCCCCCCAGTCACAAGCTGGATCACAGAAATGCTCACCACTGTCTCCCAAATTAGTTTTTTTCTTTCAGACAGACAAAAAAAGTTCCACTTGAGTGCACACTGTTTTGAAGAGGTACTACTATATGTTTGCACTTTTCGGTTTTTTCATTTTTCTCTAACTGTTCATAACACTACCAATTAATCCCAAATTTCAATCCTTTTCCTCATTATATAAGAATTCAATTGATATTCAGTTGACTCCCACAGAATAACTTCATATCTGTCTTAAGTATCAGCTTGATAACAAAGTAAATTTACCATTAAAATGAGTTCCAGTCATTTTTTCTTTGCTGTATCTTCATAATGAAAGAGAACTTGGCTCTTTGCAAAACAAGTGCTTGTCTTTTTGAGGGTCCGACACTTGTCAAGCGCCAGTATGCCACGGCCTTCCTAGAGAGAGTGTCCTGCAGAGAACAACTCTTCTAGGGGCGAGGCAAGCCCTCCTAGACAGTGGGTGATCTCAGCAAGTGTAGCGATTTCTCAGCTACAAGTGATTCCAGCTCTTGTGATTCAGCTCTTTGCAAGATCACCCGAGGCAAACTCGGGGACAGAGAGACAGGAGCCTCATATGGCAGTTCCACAGAGAGGCAGCTTTAATGGTCCAGCAGTCGCTGCGAAGGGGAGGCCAGGGACAAGCCTCCCTGGGTCAGGGCAGCCTCAGGCCCCTTTTTCTGGGGAAGGCAGGGGGTGGGGAGCACCAATTAGCCAACTGGATACAAGGTATTACCATAGGGGAACAAAGCATGCTGGGGTTGCTTGCCGTAACCTAGAAGTGAGTTGCTGGAGACAGTGTCCCTTTTTGCCCTCAGGCCTCTCTTCTCCAAGGGAGCACAGACAGCTCCTGTGCTAGAAGTTCACAGCCCTTTACAAGTGCTAATGGAAATAAGGTCGCAGTTGTAATAAGGAAGCCTCCTATCTTATCTCAGATGAACCCTGTCCTCTCAGGCCTCCTATATGAAGATAGACTCCCAAAACCCTAGAAGAAGTCCTGGGAAGATCTGAAGAAGGCCACCTGTGTGGATGAAATTGCTTCGGGAATCAGAGTGACTTTTCTTTCCTTTTTCTCTGGATCCATATTCATTCTCTCTTATAAAAAGTCCTCTTTGAGAGCAACAATTTTGATAATTTTTACTCTAAGGACCTATACCAATCTCCTTTCTGAAAAGAAAGGGCTAAAAATTCAAGGCCTAGGGACAAAATCACCTTCCTTAGAAGATGTCCAGACACAGAAAGAGGCTCAGTGAAGATTTGATTTTATTGCTCCTGGTTTTCCCTGGGGTTGATCCAGTGGTCCTGGGAGCAGTGTAAGAATTGAAGTAGTCGTTGTATCTTTGAGCATCACAGGGGATGAGGTTCAAGGCATCACTCTGCCCAAGGAAATGTCAGGGCTTCTGGACTGGGATCCTGGATCTGGGCATGGTTTGCATGAGCTGGTGAAAGGCCGTCTGCTAACCTAGTCTATGTTCCTCTGGTCCAGAAATTATTTGTTTTGTGAGTCAGAATGTCCCAAGTCCAGCTTCCTCTGGATATCTCTCTCTTACTCCAGTGTCCAAGAAAGTATAAGCACTGGCTGAAGCTTTTCCATAGACGAGGCCTTTTCTGCCTGAGTTGCCTGATGAACTCACACAACAGGCTCTCCCTTCAGGACCTTGTTGCGATGTTGGTGAGGGCCACAAACATGGTTTCAGACATTCATTTTCTCTGGGAATTCTGCCTCTGTCAAATCATCTTTAACCGGGCCAGTGGATCCAGCACATGATGAGGGGAGGACATGCAGATGCACACCGAGCCAGCCAGCACGGGCACCTTTGCAGCACTTCCATAGGGAACAAAGCTACAGCAATGTTGGACTGGATTGACCTGCTGTTTGAGAAGGCTGTGGAATTTAATTAGCACTCAGAGAAGCACTTGGCAAGCTTGAGACACAAAAGCGTGATTGAAGTATCTTTGTTTCCATGCTAGTAAAATCTGCCTGAAAATTAAATAACCACATGGCTTTTCTGGTCAACATTCGTTGGTGAAGAATGGCAGTGGTGGAGAAGGGAAATACATCGGTGCCGTTGCCTCTCTGCTCAGGCTGGGGCTGTCAGGCTGGTGCTATGCCCTGTCAGCTTCGCCGCGGGGAGCGGGACCAACCCCGCGGGCGGGGGCATTCAAACCAAGCGCCGGGATTGCTCCGGAGGTGCTCAGGAAGGAGCTCTGTGCCGCCGCTTCACGGGTAGGAATGAAAGAATCCCCCTTCCCTGCCTCCCTCCGGCCCCTCGCTCCCGACAGATGCGGAGCTCTCATTCCGCCCTTGCGCAGCTCCTGGCAGTCGCAGGCGCTGTCAGCGCTGCCGCTTTGGAGGAGAGCAGTGGAATAATCTGCTTTGTGTAGTGTCCCTTGCTGGAGATAAGAGACACCAGTGCGTTGCGGGGAATGTAAATTGAATTAACATATTGCAGTTGCTGGACACAGCTCTGGCTCTGCCTCTGACTGACACGGCCCACCCTGCCCAGGGACATGGCACTGTGCCTCTGCTGCTTGTCCCGGAGTACAGCCAGGGACAGGCTGTGGCTGCACGGTGTGGCACAGGAGATTTCAGTGGGTTTTCCATCATAAATTTTTCTTTCTTTACCTTTTTCCCCTCTTCCCTTCCTGCGAGCAGATGAAACATGCACTTAATTTTCAGGAAAGTGACTGCTGTGGTAGCAGCTGTGGGAAATCAAATGCACAGCAGGCCCCCATAATTCACAATAATTTTGTGTAGCGGTTTCTGATGATGTGATATCAGGTGAAAATTGTCCCTGCTACTTTCTCATGTGCCACATCTTTAACTCCAGCCTTCTTTGCCATTGGCATGTGTGCCTAAGGCTACCAGATTACTGACAGGGGACAAGAAGTAATATCATAGACTTAGTTCTTAAATCTTCCTTGTAAACGTATTGCTGGAGATGCAAACAGGGTGCTGCTGGAGACTCAGCAGCAAAGACCATTGCTGTTAGCCCTTTAATTGTCACTGTTTGTATTTATACAGATTTTTTTGCTAAGAAGCATCCATTTTGATCTATTATATTTACCATCAAATGGGTTAGTTACTTCTGGCGAGATAAAAATGATAATGATATCTCTGTGTCACACGATTTTATTTTAAATGAAAGCTCTAATGTAGCATATCATGTTTTATGATTGCTGTAAGTTCAGTTACAGTATCTGAAGAGAGGCACCCTCCCTTCCCTGTCTCCTTTAAGGCTATCCAGCTGGAGCTTGGCTCAGGGCACGGGAAGGGATGAACAAGGCCTCCAGCTGAATTTACCACTCAGCACAGGTGGTGCAGACCCTCCTTTTAAAAGATTCTGTGAAATGTGCCTGGAAAAATGGGTCCAGGATGCTTATTCCCCATCAGCCAATGTACACTTGGAAGACATGAGACCCAAAGCTCCACGTCTCCCCAGGAAGGAGAAGGCCTCCAGGAGTCACTTGTCCCAGGAGGGGCTTTGGAGCATGTTGTGACGAAAGCAGAAAAGCCCTAAGGCTTCTCTAAGGCGCCCTAAGCCCTAAGGGGCCAAATGGATGTGCAGTTTCTTGACATCACATCAAAAGGTCATTTGCCTTCTGTTGGCAGGACAGCAGGATTCTGGGATCAGAGTGCGGGCTGTAACATCAGATTCCTGAGTGAAGTGGGCTCAAGAAGGGAAGGAGCATGAGATTGTAGTTACAGAAGATATTGGTGAAGGGTGAAACCTATTGCAATCTGAGACATCATTTCCATTGCTAGGTATCAAATGGGGCTGTTACAGCTTGGTTTGAAAGAACATTTAAATATTGATGATGATTCTGCTCAGTAGAGCATTGCATCTACCGAGAGGACCCTATGAATCTGGAATATTTAATGCAATCAGCTGGAATGTAATGCACAATATGTACAGCCTTGTTCAGCCTGTGAATTTAATCACTGCTCTCAAAAGGCTATTACCTGCAGTAATCTATGCCAAGTCTAAAGTGGGGAACAAAAACTCTATGCTCTATTTCCCAAGAGAGTAGCGCAGGAGTTCCTTAGATGACTCTGGTTCCCTTGCAGAAATATCTTCAGAAATAAAGTTGTCCTAAATAGTACAGACTTTATTTGCAAATAAAAGCACTAAATACTATTTATCTGTAGTTAGTGGTTTAGTTACTGTTGGGAAGCCATTGTATATATTAACTTAGGAGCTAACAAAAAAGGTCACTTATTTGGAGACATACAGGAATTCTCACTCTTTTTACAATTAATTCAAAATATCAGTCAAAGATTGCCCCATTAATATATTTTTTCCCTACTTTTCTTTAGGAAATTCCCTTCCTACCAGGATCTTCCAACAACCCTAGAAGACCACATAATGCTATCATGAGGAAAGCTAATAGTGAGGACAAAATAGGTCAAATTAGAGAAAATAGTTCATTTGAAGTTTTAAGGTGAAGATCAATGATTAATAGATTCAAGAAAGAAAGACACCATCAGCGCACTACCAACCTGTTACTTGGAAAGAGAGGTGTGTTCCTGACACATCAGATGTGTCAAGAGCTTCTGCAGTGGCAGGGTTGTAATAGTTGATATATCCTGTTAGTGGAGACATGGACAATAAACAGAATGATACAAAGTTCAGCCAGCACTGATAAAATGAACACAACCTGAATAGACAAACCTGTGAACTTGTGGCTTGCTGTACGCTGGTGGCAATAGACACAGTTCCAATGGTATGACCCAGCTATTCCACATGGATTCTGGCTCCTGGCAGATTTATCCAGGGACTTGGTCTCACTCAGTCAGTGCAAGGCAGAGGAATAAGCCCCAGGAGCACCCATAAGCTCAAGTCAGTTAGAGAGGTAGACACATGAGAGGTCAGTTTTGCTCCTGCCTTGGCCCTTGAGTTGGTGTAGGAATAAGTGACTCCTGCACGTGTGTTCCAGAGGTGGGTTCCTGGCAGTAGGACATTTTCCATTTACCTGAACACAAGTATTCAGTACATGCTTCAAAACCTGCCTTTCCCCCCCGGCTTTTTGTGGAGTGGTTGCAGTGTGCATTTCTGGTTTTAAGCAAAGTGTTGAAGGTTTGCTGCTTGTCTGAGCTCACTGACCTGCCTTCCCTGCACCAGCACCTGGGCACTTCTGGAGAAGGGTCCCACAGTGCTCTTAGAGTGCTTTTTAGCCATTTTGTTGTGCATTGAAACTCCATAACCCCAAAAAGAGAGACACTTCTTAAGTGTGGATTAAACCAGTGAACAATACAGACTACACAGGCTGCTTTCCCTGGTTATAGGGAAGAATGGGCTTGGAGAGAAATGCAGGAGAGACCAGTAGTGAATCTTTTTCCACTAAGGAAAAAATCCCCCCCAAACCTACAGCATCTGACAAGGAGGATTTAATGGCTAAGTAACAGCCCCCACCTGCCCCCCATTCCGTGAATTCTGAGTGCCTTCATCTGGGTGTGTGACCCAAAGCCTGTTTTTACTTCCTATGCTATTGAGTAATAAAGACCAGGATAAGGAGGGAGAAGGCCATACTACTATAATGGAAACTTGGAGGTCCCCACAGAGCTACACCAGTTGCATTTTCATTTCCACTGGTGCTGCTGAACACCCTACCTGGGAAGAAACACAAACAACCAGAGAACTACAGCACTATCATGCTAAAAAGAAAGCCTGTTGAATAATCCTGAGTGTACCTGTCTTTAACTGCCATAGCCCTAATTCCTTACAAGCAGACAGCCACCATAAAGCATGGCTCAGCACTGACTCATCGCATCACCTCCTCGTACCAGGCAGACATTAAATGAAAGTGAAAATCCATCAATTTTTTATTTCTTCTAGGAGCATGGCACTGGGCATGCAAAGGTTTATAACCAGCCTCTGGACTGCACCTGGTCTCTACAGGAAGGTTTTTGAAGAGCTGAGACAATATGTTCCTCCAGAGCTAAATGCAAATAGCAGCACTACATCTCCAGTGCAGGAGGAAATGAGTTCACAGAGAGGTGAAGCTGCTCCCCCACGAACCACTGATCCTCAGCCCCTTTTCCCAGTATGCTAAAAGTAATCTCTCACACTCTCAGGCAAAAAAAAAAAAAAAAAAAACAGCAACTGACTTGATCTAAATGCAGGTCATTCTTACACTGATCTGGGGCCTTGTACTTGTGAGCAATTGAACCCAGCTCTGTTGTACAGGTGCCCGTGACAGCCACTTCAGAAGCATGAGACCTTGCAGAAAGCCGTTTCACTGTCTGAGATAAAATACCCTCCCCCTTTCATCAACAAACTCCCTTCCCCTCAGCAAGTCCACTCCCAAACCACACCTACCCCTCCCCAGTACAGTCAGCCCATGGGCTGCCGTGACCCAAATTCAGAGCATTGGGGCTGGGGGAGTGGGAGGAGGTGTCCTGCCCATACCTGGGGGGAGTGCTGAAAAGAGGTAGGATCAGGCAGAGCTTTGTTTTCTTTAGGCAAAATTAAAAGAGCTACATTTAGGAAGAAGAACCTCTAGGATAAAAAAAAAAAAAAAGAGCAAATAATCCCGATGGGGGATGGGAGGGGAGAATATAAAATGCTCTGGTTTTAATCAGGAAAAGCAATTTAGTTGCAGTTTTCTGCATAATTCTGCTGAAGAAATAAATTATGCAGAAGAATGTGCTTTTCTCCTGAGGCTAAAAAAAGAACAAGTGGGGCTCA
Source organism: Eulacestoma nigropectus (assembly GCA_013397775.1). NCBI lineage: Eukaryota > Metazoa > Chordata > Aves > Passeriformes > Eulacestoma > Eulacestoma nigropectus. Next base: position 15,914 of record VZTE01006710.1, read on the forward strand.
GGGAAATGCCTGGGACTTACATGTGTTTGCTATTTAGCTGCGTTTTTTGACAATTCTTTGTAGGTTGAATGGTTTATCCTGTAAGCTACAGCTCTGCAATGGACTACTGACAGGCGTGCAGCAGCAGTGTCCTCTCACATAGGAGAAATAAGTTTTCTCTTCTGTGGCATGGGAGCATCTGGGAAAAGCCTTTTCTGTTCTTTCTGGGGCTGTTGGAGCTCCTCACATCCATGGCAGGGCAGCTCTGCCCCATGGGCCTCGCTGAGCCTCCTCCCTCCCTGACCTGCTCACATGGGTAGACGTGACTGTTCCTTGGGAGTAACTTGCAGGATATGGAAACCTTATCAAAAATAGATGATGATGGAGGCAAGGTTGGCTTTCCATTGCTATGCTAAAGAAAAAAAAAAGCTGCAGTTTTTATTTCTTGGATGTTTCGTGCAGCAGTTTCCAAACTCATGAAATGAAGAAGTGCTTTTCCTGAAAAGAAGAAAAATCCAGGCACAGACCACAGAAATTTTGGGTTCCTTAACAGGAAGAACCTAAATTTTAAAATTACTTATTTTTCACTGAAATGCTTAGGTTTGGGACTTCAGAGGTCAAAGCACTTAGATATATTGGAGAACTTTTATTTTGACCTTTAAAATATTAATTTAGAAATCCTTAAATGCAAGATCTTCATGAACTACCGTATCAAATTTTGTTGATTTTTTGGTTTTGTTGATTAAATACGAGTACAAAACTTGTGCATACAGTGGGTTTTGCAGGGGGGAAGTACCTATTGAGAGGCAAAACACAGACTTTATCCTTCAAACTTTGGGTTTTCCCTGTATAGATGCAGCTCCAGACAATTACTGAGTCCCTCCTGCTCAGTCTTGAGTGATGTTTAGAAACTGGGAACCGCATCTGTGAAGTTTTTAGCAGGGGGCTCTGAAGTGGCTTGGCTTGGGCTGTGCAATCAGCTGTCACCCACATGAGGAGGTGGCATCAGTGACTTGGGGCCCTGGAGATAAGAGGCACTGAGGAGGACATGAGGACAGGAATGGGGATGAGTCCCGAGGCTTTGGAGTGCAGAAGTGTCTGGCTGAGGAGAAACTGGATTCTCAGTAAGGAGATTCTTCCACTGTGGCATTCCTGCCCTGGAGCTTTTCTGGGAACCTGAAGAAAGGTCTGGGGCTCTGTTACCACCTGCAGAGGATGTGTGTCCCCACGTCTTCCTTTGTGCCAGCTTCTCCCCAGTAGCTCTTCATGGCTGGCATTGCTTTGGGGTCTGGTAAGGAATGGATAACAGGCGCCTTCAGGACATCAGAGGGAGAGAATGCTCCTGCATCTGGAAACTTAAATCCTGTTGAAGCCATCAGCAACAAGCAGGAGTTTCTCAGAGAGAGGTTTGATGGTGTCTCCTGAGGTGTGTGGAGGAGAGGAGAGGATGGCCAGACAAGGAGGGCAGCAAGAAATTTGGATCCTATTTCCACCAGTTAATTTAAAACCTTGTGTAGGTCCCTCCGTTTCTGGGAGGGATGTATTGTTACCATAGAACAGTAATACCCCAAGGAGGTGCAATACTGCCAAGGTAATTGGAATTTATGATACGTAAATTCCTTAGACATAGATGCCATGGAAGTGCCTAAGTATCATTTTATGTTTGTGGCTATACTGGTGATGTTTTCTGTGGGTCAGGGGCTTATTTAAATGACTCTGTGATTGTGAGGAGATACATAATTTAATTTAATTCCCTGTTTACTATGAATTTGATTTGATGATGCCTAACAACTGCTTTATGATGAAGAAGACAGGCATGATTACAGTTCATAGACAACTCACAGCTGGAGAAATGAATATTTTTTCTTACTGATATTTCTGTGGAAACCATAATGTACAAGCTGCCTTCCTACCCTGATGGCTACAGTTTTGAAAAAAGCTATTTGCTGCAGGGAAACCTCACTATTTCTAACGGGGGTAAGAGCTATGTTTTCTATAGCAGGTGACTATAATTTTTCTTTCTTATTCTGTAACTGTGTGCAGTGACTGATCCTGGAAGATGTATGAAGTGCAACCAGGACAAATGACAATGCAGTGGGGACTGGCCTCTCCTTGAAATAATGGCCTGTTTTGTGAGTAGGGTTTTAAAAATAGGAGACAGAAACCTTTTCTGCTTAAAACTGGCCCTCTGTTCTGTGAAGGAGAGTTTATGCTCCTACTCCATATATAAGGACCTGCCCCTCAACTTGGGGTTGGAACTAGGTGATCTTTAAGGTCCCTTCCAACCCATTCGGTGATTCGCTATAAACGGATGGAATGCATATAAAATCACTGATGGAAAAGCACTATTTTTTTAAAGGAAAATTGAAAAATAAGACAATTCCCCCCCCCTTTTTTTTTTATGCAGAGATTTTGAAATGTCAAATCCAATGCTCCACATCCAGAGAGCCTGTTCATATTCTTGGGCAAATCATCTGTTTTGCAGGCTCGTGTGTCTTTAGTTCAAGTAATGAAGACCACTTTTACACATCAATTACAACATGGAAATGAGTTCTGTGACAGGTGAACACGCTGAAGGTCATTTGCTTTGTCAGGGCAGTGAGAGCTGTGTGCTGTGCCCATCGCTGCGGCTCTGACAGAGGATGGTGCTCAACGACGGCATTTCACAGCAGAGGCTCTGAAAGGGCTCGGTTTTGGGACAGCGCCTCAAGCCCAGCACTTTCTGGTAGTGGATATGTGCACAAAGACATGATTGCTGCTGAATCAACTCACTTTTAGGGCAATTTTCCCCTTGTCCTTCCCCCATCCCCAGCCCGGTTGATTTGCCTAATGGAAGCTGACAGTAAACCTCAGCCCTGATTGTCAGATTTCTCTGGAAACCTCAAGGGAAAGAGAGGAAGGCAGGCATTTGAGGAACAAAAATAGCACACATAATGAGTTCCCTTATTTAGCCAAACTGCTTTTTTAATAACCTTGCTTTTTGTTCTTGCCCTGGCACAGACAGACACACTGAACAGGTGGCAGCTTCAAACAATAGGAGCTGCTTTGGGGATTGGGATAGACAGGGAATAGATGGATGCCACTGCTGGCCCCTGGGTTATAGCTTGATCCTTCTGTGGAGATACAGCTTGGAAAAGCCATTGGGGAACAGTCTAAAAAGTGATCTCTTCCTTCTTAGTACTTTTGTTTAACTCATCTAAATCCTCATCTCTTGCCTGATTCAGACTGTGCTTAACGTGGTGTCCCTCTGGCATGTGCTTGTGTTGGCACTCTGTTGTGAGCTTTGGGCAACAGGGCCCGTCCAGGACAGTTTGTGCTTTTTACATCCAGACGGGGAAAATATTTTTTCCCCAAAGAAACCTGAAAACATCTTTAAAGCAGGAAAAAGATGCATACTAAGCATGTAAAGGAAGTTATTCTTCCTATACTCTTTAGAAGTTGGTCATGACAGTCTTTGCTTTTGTGCCTGAGATAGTCTGTGTATGACATTATATTCTATGAAATAGTCTCCTGGAAAAAGGTTGTGTTTTTTAAGTGTTCCAGAAATGTAACTGACGAGCAAAAAAAGAAAAGCTTCTTTATTGACTTCCCATAGAAAAATATAACAAAAGATAAGATGGAAAATATGATCGGTGTCATGTAGATAGCCAGAAGATATGATGGATGATACAGGGTTTGATTTATTTTAGGATATGTCTGTTCTACCTCCTGGTCCTTGGGGAGGACAGAACTTTTCCAAATAACCCAGCACTGGAGGTGATAAGCTGTACTTTTAGCATCACCCCCATATTAAGCAGACTGTCTTTACCTTATTCCTCACTTGTTCTGTAGTCTTCTTTTATGGTAACCAGTTGACAGTGAGATGTATTACAGAGACCTGGCACATCTTTTATAGCTGTGTCATGGGTTGAAACTGAGTTGATTGACAAGCTTTTAAGCCAATGCGCTTTTGTGAATTTTGCGTATTTAAACCCTGTGCAAGGGTGGGAAGTTCCTCTCTTGTTCCTGGTCTCCTGAGGGAGAAGGGGGGCCTCCGAGCCCTGGGCGGCCTCCGGGCCCGGCCCGGGCCTGACCTGGGCTCCTGCCTGCCCCCCCACCCCGACCCCTCTCCCTTCCCTCAGAGCTGCGGGCAGCTAAACTAACTATGGGCTGCCCGATAGCCGAATTAATCCGGCTCAGCTTCTGGAGAAATCAGGAGGGGCCTCCCCTCCCCCTTCATGCAGCCCGGGGGGAGTGTCCTCTCTCCCCCCCCTGCAGCCCGCGCAGACCCAGCGGGACCAGCGGAGCCTCCTTTTCCAGCCTGCAGAGCTTGCACCAAACTGAACGTCAGCGCAGCCCGGGAGGAAAGACGTGAGGGAGAAGAACATGGAGGCTGCATGGTCAGGAAGAAAGAGAAAGTAAGTTA
>VZTE01006732.1:0-14007 GCA_013397775.1 Eulacestoma nigropectus
AGCTCGGGAGCTGAAAGGAAGCTACACGGAAACAACAGACTTTGCAAGAAAGAGGAAACCTGGGAGTGTCCTGAACTTGCTGTCAGAACAAGGAATTTGGAGTAAAAGTGGAAATTAATTTGCAGAAAGGCAATATTCCTGGTTTTGCTGTACATCCCATCTCTATCTCTTTGTGAAAATCCCAAAGGTGTAATTTGCCCAGAACAGTAAGCAATTTTTCAGAGAGGAAAGATGAAAATCCTGCATGTATCTGCTAAGGACAGGTCCAATTGTTTTTAATGAGGCATTTCCTGGGAATGAGGTAGATTATCTCCAATGCCTGTTCATTAAGGCATAGTTAAAAATTAATAATTTTAGGGGACACTCATTCCTTGCTTAAAGTATTTGTGATGTCTCAATTTACTGAGAGTTTATTCGGTAGAAATTGTATAGGCAACTGCTATGTAAATCAGCGTAAGAGAAACTGGAAATCCTCAGCTCATTTTTATCTCGTAATTTCACTTATTTATTAATAATTAATAACCTTCAGCATTTTTATCACCACTTTCAATCACAGAATTCAAAACTGAGCTGCAAACAATAATTGGGTTTCAGGGTACTCATAAAATAGAACCTAGAGTGATCAAACTTTAAATTCTGTACTTGTATAAACATTGCATGTGAACTGAATGAACAAGGGAAAAGCTTGGGGTACTTCATCGTTTCTTCTGTTGTGATGAAAAGTTGAAATTTAGCCATGACAAGGCATTCTGTGTTTTATTATTAGTAAATAATACACTATTATTATTATTACAAAAAACCAGTATGACATACTTGAATAATAGTTGTACTAATATTGTATCTAATTGTTGTGTTATTGTGGTAGTTTAGCTCCCAAGACTACAGCCCTTTGGTTGTTATCCATGAACTGAAAGCCAGAGTTCTTTTTAAATAATCTTGAGATAATCTGTCAAACAGCTGCCTTCTCTGTATGTAGATACCTTATATTATCTCTTCAAGTGCAGCTTCTAACTCAAAAGAGAGCAGCTGTCAATAAGAAACCTAAGAGCATGAAACATGGAGGACATGAAAAAGCAATCCTTAGAATGAAAGAGCTGCAAAAAGCCCAGGAGAGAGCCCTTCAGGAAAAGAGTAACTTATTGACATAATAGGAAAGTTACTGAGGGGAAAGTTTTGAGAGCAAAAGGTAATAACAGAGGTGGCTGGGAGAAGAAAAGAGGTTATAAAAGGAATGTTTGAGGTTTTCTCTCTAAGTATTCAGGAAAATGGTTTCTGCTCAAAAGTTTAAATTGTACTGTGAAACATCTTGAGAAAAGAAAATTTACTTTTGTCTCTCCATTGCTAGAATATGAGCTTCTTTACGTATGTGATACATACTACTTATTTCTTTCAATTTTCTTATTAGACACCATTATTTGCAATAAAAGTTTCCTAGGTGCCAGTGTCTCATCTGTTTGTACTAACAATGCTATTTATTATTTCAATTTACTGATGTGTCAAGTATTTTTAGGTCGACTTATGTTTAAATTTTTCAGTGTTTTTTTCTTTTCTTTCTTTGTTTTGATTTCTTCAGGAAACATCTCTAAGAAAAATTTCGTGTAAGCTTTTGGCCAAGGACTGACTTTCTTTGATCTAATCTCAAGGTACCAAGAGAACAAGTTACAATGACATGAGATGCTCTCATAGGTATGGATAGGGTTCACCCATCACTTCAAATATGTGAAGAGTATTCATGCTTTTATAATTTTCTTTCTTTTTCAACTAATGCCTTGACAAAATGACATCTCAAATTAAACCCTTTTTCACTAACATCGGTGAAATAAGTGCCTCTTCTGTGACTACTTTTCAAGTATTTTGGTAATAATAAAATTTGATAATATTGTTTTTCTTTCCTTTTCAAACATGAATGGCAAATGCTTTCTTTCCAAGAAATGTTCAAACAGACATGCTTTGATGAAACAAACTTTATTACAGTAGCCCTTTGAGAGGCAAAAATGGAATGAAAAGCACAAGACAATGCTCTGAGCATGAAACCTAGAGCAATTAAGTGTGTAAAACAAGGAAGATTGTGTTAACTGTAGTTAAGATTAATTTTAAAATGTACAAATAGGAACATGTTGTTCTAATAATTTGTAAAAGTCATGAAGCATAGAGTTTTAGGAGTATGCTTTCAGTGTGTTGTTGGTAGTTTTTAGCACCACTTTTAAAGAAACTTAACTAATTGTTCATGCATCTGTTTGAAATATAGTCCTCTATAGATGATCATGTAGCCACAGATGAGGCTGCAGTTGAGCCTCTTTAGAATCACCTCTGTAGGAAAATTAACCTTGAATCAAGTAGTCTAAATGTTTTACTTATCTCGTTTGCTGAGAGCTCTAAATGCCATTGTTGAAAACAAGCAGGAGAGAGGATAAAAGCCAGATGAATATCTTTGTACCACATCTTTATGTAATACTCATTTACATTGTATATACTGCATTATATAACCTTTATTATTTATACAGACAATATTTACACCCAAGTCCACCATGATACATATTGGAAGTGGGAACAAACCCAGTGTGAATGTTTCCTAAGAAGGAGCTCAGATCATCAGGACATTTTGACTCCTTCAATGAAAAGGTTGACCAAATCAGTCTTGATTTGCAAAAGAAGTATTCTACCAGTCCATGTGTTCGAATGTGAAGGTTTTGAAATAACATACATATTGCTTTAACTATTGTGGTGGTTATACACTGGTTAGGGGCCAAGCACCACAAAAAATTATCCACTTACTTGCCTCTGCTATAGCTGGGCAGAGGAGGAGAACTAGAACTTCATTTTCATGAGGTGAAATAAGGATTATTGAGGGAAAAGGGAAACTTCAAGGCAAAACAGGTCCAAATTTAAACAGTATAAAGAAGATTTATTACTAACAGGATTAAAAGTAAAAGAGTAATGAGAAACCAAAGCAAACTTTCAGAACACCTTTCTTCTCCAATCCTCCCTCTTTCTATCAACCGCACAAGGAAACAACATGGGGTTTTGGTCAGTATTTCATTTCTTAAGAGTCGTTCTTTATGTTTAAGGAAAAGAGATTCTTCTGTTGTGCCATGGGATCCTTCCCACGGGAGATAGCTCTCTGTGAACTTTTCCAGTGCGGTTTCAATGTTCACAAACAACAGTCCGCCCAGATCTGCAGCAGTGGAAAATTCCATCCCACGAATCTCACAGTCTTCCCACACTTACCAGCATGGGTCATAATAGTTAATGGGGTTTAATCTTTTAAGGACCAGCCTGAAAGCAAAGGCTCTCTTCTTCAATCTTTAAAAGCCTCTCAGCATCTATGTGCTCTGGCGTGAGCACTCCATGGGCTGCGCGTGGATGTCTGCACCCCCCGCATGTACCTTATCTCATGCATTAGAGGGAAAACAATTTGCTGTATTACAGTTCTCACCATGGCTTGCAGGAGAATTTCAGCTCCAGTGCTGGGCGTACCTCCACCCTCCACCTTCCTTCACCGACCTTGGCTCCACGATGTTGACCTCCTCACGTGACCTCAATTTTCCTTTCTCTCTGACTTGGAAGAAAGTTGGTATCTGTCAAGTTGCAGCTGAGAAGTTGATCTTGTCCAGGCTCTGCACTGGGGAAATATTTGCCATGTCTCTTGTTGCTGGCTGCGTGGTGTTTTTTGCCTGGTTCGGCGTGGGCTGTGCCGGCTGCATGGAAGGGCCCACCAGCACTGCACAGCTGCGCCGGCTGTGCGCCTGCTCGTGGCTGTTCACGGCTGCTCCCGGCTCCAGGGTGGCTCCTCCTGGCCTCAGCGGCCACGCCAGGAGGCCCACTCCGGGACAGGGCTCGGGGGCCCCCCACCCCTCATCGTCCCTCAGCGGGGAGGCAGGAAAAAGGAACTTCTCACACGGTCTCTTCTTTCTTAAATATGTACATCACAGAAGCGTTTCCGGGTTGTCCAATTGGTCTAGCAATCTGTCTGTCAGCTGTTGGCTCTGTGCCAGTCCAAGAAACTTCGAGCAGCTGTTTTTTTCCTTTTTTAATCTTTTTCATCTGCCCCTACAAACCAAGGTTTGCCAAGCCACCACAAATATGCAGAGAACTAACACATTTTTTTTGGTTCTCATAAATACACCTGGCATGCAAGGAACCAGTACTAGTAAATCTTTTCTATATAGGTACAAGGAAATGTGAATAAGAGAGGGAATATATAAAAGAACAAGCCATTCTGAACGTTGGCATGCTCTTGATTTTTATAGCCACATGAAAATGAATCTGACATTGTTTATTACAAAACAGTGATGGAACTACATTTGAGTGAGCAAGAAAAGCTTTCATTTGCTGTTATGCTGCTACAGCTAAGGAGTATTAGAAAAATGAGTGTAAAATGGAAGTTAAAGTCACCTTTCCCAAAACTCTTGGTATGAAACAGAGCAAGTTATCTATTCTGCAATTATGAAGAAGATTCATTAATGACATATTTTCTTGCATCTACCTCCTCCAGTAAATGACATTGTAATGGCAGTATTATATTTCCAAGGTATTTTTACCAACACAGAACTGAAAACTCAGAAAAATTTGGACCTAACTTGGTTTAAATGTGCAAATTTTCCAAGTCTTATATCCACTAAAAAATATCTTGTATGTGCAAGTGCTTTTTCATTTTCTTTTAGACTTTACTTTTTTATATATTTAAACAACGGGAATTCTGTCTCTGTGGTGAGAATTCTGGCTCTGTGGTAACACTGGAATCAAATAGGTCTTTTGCCTCATGGCTAGTCCATTATGAGTTTGTTTAAGGAATATTTCAGGATATGCAAACTGAAACCCTTGCTATCTGTAACCCGTAGTGTAGTGCCAGTGTCGATTTAGGTGTTTTGATTTGCACTACAATGCAAAGAGTGGATGGAACAGATGCAGGAAAAGTATTACAACATACTGTCAAAAGACACGCTGTACAAGAAGCAACAGCTGTGATCAGAAGGTAGAGACATATATGCAGGCACTGATTGTGGTATGTCACATAACACTGGCTTTGCAGACAAGAGGTCTTGGTTACTTCTGATTTATACTTTGTATAAAAATAATTAGATGCAAAAAAAAAAATCCCTCTAAATACAATAGTGATTTCCTGTATGCAACCAAATAAGCAACAACAACAACAACAAGAAGACAAAATGTGAAATAGTTTTTCAACATGACAGCCCGGAAATTGTAGAGAAAATTAAAACAATAAATTGAAGTCTTAATAAGAATTTCACACTTTATTAATTTTTCGAGTGTTGTCTGGATCCTTAAGGATAGCAACAATGAAAATAAGTCTAGCTCTGGATAAAGAGTGATGGATTTTATGTACAGATTTTATATATATGAGTTAACCCTGAATTGCCTCAAGTATTGTGGTTGGGACCCTTCATTTTTCAACTGGTAAGGAAGAAGTGTCCAAGAAAAGAAGTTTCTCTCAAAATCCCTTTTGTCTAGTGGTTTTGGTTTACCTGTTTCATTACAAATCCTAATTTGTGTGAGTTCAAATAGATTTTTGCAGTTGCAACTCATGAATGTTTCCCACAGTGTGAAAACCTTACAGAGATGTGTTTACTCTTGGCTGCTTTCCTGCTTCATTGTCAGTATTTGCCTCAGTGTTCTGATACATCTGGTTGAAGTACCAAGCTGTGCTCTTTAGGTACATGGAATTGTCAATGTCAAGTGTAGATCTTCCTGCCAATAGAGCTAGTACTGTGGAGTTTGTGGGCTGAAGTACCTTACAGTTTTCAAAGTAAGGCATTAAAAGGAAGACTTCAGTTTAGTTTTTCCCCCATGACAAATGGCAAGAAAATAGCAGGGAAGGAAGAACTGGAGCATGAAAGAGTCATAAATTTAATTGACTGTATTGGTCTGCAGGTCAGTTTTGATTAATAGGATCCTCCATACTGAAAAGCATGAATCTGTTTACTCTGTGTTAAAGAATGAAATCCTCCACCAGTTGTATTCTATCTCTTTGTTGAAGAATATTAAACCTTGTAGTCTTTTAGTGTTGACTTCCTTGTGCTCTATACTGGGCTCTTATACTTGGACATAATTGTGGAGAAAGACTGATTGTAAGAAATGTAAAAATTGGCATTCAAGGGTAAATTTCAGCTGGTTTTGGTTGTAGTTAACACTCATATATCCATAAATCCCCAGAGTTATTGAGAGTTTATCTTTCAACTGAAAAGGGGGAAGAGAGTGAAAAATATATTTCTAGGTATCTGTCAATACAGAAAACTCTGTACCCCATCACATTTAATTTTGTCTAATGTTTTAAGAATGATGGATTCATGAAAATATATTCAGAAGAAGCCACGTTTTTTATTTGAAAGAAATGTTATCATAAAAGTCTAGTCAAATGCAGCTTTTACTTTGCTGTTTTATTCCTGTGCTTGCTGATGTATTTTACATTATAATGACAAGGATTTTCTTCTGAAAAGTGCTAGTCCTGGAATTAAATAAGTTAACACATAGCTTTATGCTGTGTTCAGACCCCAAATGGTAAAACACAGAGAATAGGAGTCTTTACTATATAGCACAAAATGAAAGACAATAAACAAGTCTTTCTCTCTAGTAGTCTTAGAAATTCTCTCACTGCATCTGAGTCTGCAGATGTATAACTATTTATATGGTTACTTTGTAAGTGGTTAATTTCTAAAACATAGCTATGAAACTATCATGGAAAGATACTTTGATTTGCACTGGGGAAAAATATTTTTTCACCTCTTTTCATTTCTTTCTTTAGCTGTTACAGTAGACACACATCCTTTTGTGAACATTCATGTCTGAGGTCCAGTTTGCCTACCTCTAAGCAGCCTACAAGGAGTACAATGGATGTAAAGATTCTACACAGGATAAAAGTGAACAACTGTCAAGGACATTTTCACACATATTCAAGCTTAACTGTGGCCTGTCACTCAATAAACATCAGGAAATGCAAGAACTATTATAGCAGACCTTTTAATTTGTATGTCCTTTTTTCAATATTAGTAAATAGCAGATCCTTCAGAGAAAAGTGCAGCAGCTCAGTGATGAATAGTTAGAAATCCATTTGCTCACTAGAAAAGATAATACTACCTCCCTTTTATGAATTAGAAGTTATGTTTGGGAAAAAAATTAAAATTTCAGTTGTTTGTTTGTTTGTTTGTTTGTTTTAAATTTGAAAAGCTGGATGAAATTGCAGATTTCACATTTTTTAAGGTCTCAGCTTTTTTTTATTCTTTTCAATACAAACAATTCCATACCTTAGACTGATAATTTTGTCTTGCTGGCAAAACCTCAAATTAGCTTGAAGGGACCACAAGTACCTTGGATGTGGGTGCAAAGTGTCTCCAGTATTTATCTATGGAAAAAGCTGCTATAGGTTTCCTCACATCTTTCTAATCAGCAAGAAAAGTCTTGGATTAGAACACTGTGAAGCAGCTTCAGGTATGCTGTACATTTGAAACCTGTCAAAATCTCTTGTCTAGCTTAATAAAAACTAATTAGGCTTTAATACCAGTAGCAGCAGGGATGTTTTCTTCTATAAATATAAATAATTGTCACTGGTCGTCTCACCAGAACTGAGGTATTGGCAGAAAATACTATCAGCTCTGTATGAGAAGATTCATAAAAGACTGCCATAGCATCATGCACATGAAAAGACATTTACCATCAGAAAGTTGTAGGTCTAATTTCAAAACTGACAGCTTGTGTTCAACAGATTTTACCACATTAAGTGTCAGATAAACACTGCGAAAAAGACCCATACCAGAACTGCTAATTTTTTCTTCAAACTTGTGTAAACCTCTATCCAGCAATCTTCATAGAGCTAGGTGTTTTACAAACACTTCCATGTGAGCTTTCCTCTTTAATATATTCACAGAGACTGAATATTCACCATGACTGAATATGTCATTCATGAATATTCACATAATATATTCACCATGACTGAATATTAGTTCCTTTGTATCATTTTAGCATTGCACTTCACCTGACTTGCCACACTCTATATGCACTTGTGAGGGTGATGAAAGACAGTTGGGTCTTTGTGTTTGTGTCTGGCCCCTCCCCCTACTCCCACAATCTCTGATGGGCAGTGTGGATTGTGCTAGGATAGGAACAGCAGGAGGAACTGTCCAGATGCTTACACAATTACTGCATTCCAGAGATAGAGAAGCTGAGGAGTTTTCCACTGACTTTGGTGCACATAAGCCTGCAAAAATATAAAGTGCTGAAGAAGACTGAGTCAATTGGGAAAACCCATCTCAGAGGATGCAGATAGTTTCTGAGTGACTCTCCACCCTGATGGGGACACCTGCAGTGTACATCCAGCCCTAATAAAGAACCTTGATCACTTTTGGACAGGTGAATAAAAAATGCTAAGATCCAGTCAAATATGGAGATAAAATGCTAAAGTAGCTCTCTGAGTGTTTTTTTTTCTTTTCTTTGTAATGATGAAGTCTGCAGGGCCAAAGAATGTAAATATGTATGCTTCCAGATGAACCTGCTTATATTATAATCCTTTAGACATAGACTGTTGATGAAATCTAAGACAAAGTGAACTCAGGCACAGATAGACTTCTCAGAAATTTAGAGAACAAGGGAGTCTCACTGAAGTTCGTGACTCAACAGGAGAGACCATAACCTGATTGTACTATAACACATTGTAATGATAGACTTAATAGTTAAATACTGAATTGACAATATTTAGATACCGTATTAGCAATAAATCTAATCATAATCATCCCAATAGTCACTGTGGCCTACTTTCTGCACCTGAGAACCTTACCTACAGGTAAGGTTCAGCACGACAGCACCCTGTGCTTCACCATTTGGTGAAGCCATCAAATACACAAAGAACTAGAGAACTATAACAACTTCTCTGCAAACTATCCAAAAGCTTTCTAAAGTAGTTAGGCTAGGAAGAGTGGAACGACAGAATAATTTCTAAGAACAAAAAGAAAATGAGCCAAGATACGTTATTTTGTCTTGGCTAACAAAGTAATATTTTTGCTTGTGGCTGCTTTCATTTCCAGATTAAACAACTGCATAAAACGAACCACCATTGGAAGCTTCATTCTTGCCATTTAGCTGAAAAAATCAGCGAGATTTCAGGGTTTTCTAAATGAGTTTAGGCATGTTATTCGTGGGTGTCTGAATTTCTTTCCAACTCAATTTAAAAATTATCTTTGTTTCCAGAATTCTCGCACATGATGAGGGAAAAATCATAGTCCTATACTAGTCCAAATGAAGTGGAATATTACGGATTATTAGAGAAGGGTTATTTTTTAGGAAAAAACCTTGTAAGGAGCAAATATGTGGGCAATATGGCTAGTCGTAAGTCTCAGGTATGTTCACATGCAGATTTATGTTTGTACTAGATGGTGTCTATCAACAGGCTTCACTCTTTACAAACAGGCAGAGGAATACTTCAGTATCAGCTTCTCTAGTTTTTCATCTTTCACATTTGAAAATTAGTCTTACTATTCATGTCCTCCAAATTAAAGAGAGGATTTACAATCTAAAAGAAGAGATAAGAGACAAGAGAAAAAAAAAAAAGTGAAATAATAGATGCTATTAGCCTAAATGAACTCATAAACCTTTAGATAAAAAGGTAAGGATAGTTAGCTCATGATCGTTAACATGTCTTTGTCTCATATAGCTGACACTACACCTATTAATCTCAGCTGAAGAACCTGTCCATAAATTATGTTCAGAACACTAAATTACATTCCTCTGACTACTAAGGGTTTTACCTTATTTATTATTACCTTATTTACCTTATTTACTTTTATTTATTCAGTATTTTAAAAGATATATTTAGTATAGGCTACACATGCAAGCATAGATATTTTATTAGGTTACATCAAAAGCAAAATAAATTAGGAATCGCTGGGTATGAAACAACATTTATCTCTGCAAATACCTTTGCAGAAGAGAACATATCTGTAGTGGATTTGCCTTAGTTGGATGCTAGGTGCCCACCAAAGCCACTCTATCACTTTGCTCTGTAAGGGCCCAAACAACTCGCTCAACGAGACTTTTAACAGGGCTTACGGTTGTTCATGTAAACGCTGAGTTAGACACACAGGAGAAATACCAACAAGATATTCTAAAGAGGTCAAAACAATAAAAAGAACTTTATTGGCAACTTCAGAAGAGAACTTTGGCGAAAGTTTAGTGCAACATTCAATCAACATAAAACACTTCTCGAAGCATGAACTTGGCCTATTAAACTTAGCAAACTATAAACCCATTTGATTTTAAGTTACTTAAGAGTTCAAAGAGGGAATTAGAAGAAGAAGAAGGAGAAAGAAAAAAAGACAGAAAAGATATAGTAAGGCACATATATAGCTACCAACTCCTGGACTCCAGAAGTGTTCAGATAGAAATTCCAAGAGGAGATAGGTTGAAAACATCTAATTGCTTTGTGTTCAGCCTTAAATACCCCTTGGCCTTCCTGGGGCCTTCCCCTAGGTGGGACTTCTGGTCATTTGGCCACTCAGGATCTGGATTGGTATTCCAGGGCTGAGATGTAGAGAATTGTCTCTAGTGTGCCAGAGGTTTTCAGCCACTGTGGGGCTGGAATACTGGCTCTAGGGATGGGGTGGTGCACCAAAGCACGGCCTGACCTGCCTCTTTCCCCTCACACATGCATCCTAAAATGTCTCAAGTCATCTCTGCAGTCTCTTACAGCTCCTCAGCTGGACAGGGGAGAGAAAAGATAAGGAAAGGTTCATGGATTGAGATAAGAACAGGGAAAGTTCATTCACAAATTACTGCCATGAGCAAAACAGTCTTGACTCAGGAGAAATTACTTTTGGGTTTTATCAATCAAATCAGAACAGGATAAAGAGAAATAAACCCAAATCCTAAAACCCCCTTCTCCCTACACCTCCATTCTTCCCAGGCTCAACTTCACAATTTTCTCTTCCGCCTTTCCTGCAGTAGTGCAGGGAGATGGGAAATGGGGGCTGCATCAGTTCATCACACATTGTCTCCACCACTCCTTCCTCCACCAGGCAGGGACTCCTCACACTCTTCCCTTCCAGCATGGGGTCCTTCCCACAGGATGCAGACCTTCATGAACTTCTCCATCACGGGTCACCCAAGGGCTCAAGAGTCCTTCCAGCAAACCTACTCCAGCACAAACTCCTCTCTCCATAGGACCACAGATCCTCCCAGGAGCCTCCTCCAGCATGTGGTTCCCAAGTAGTCACAGTCTCCTGTCGGCCTGTCCACCTGCTGCAGCATGGGGACATCTATAGGCTGCAGGTGGGTCTCTACTCCACCACAGACCTCCATGGGCTGCAGACCATAACCTGTCTCACCATGATCTGCACCACAGGCTGCAGGGGAATCTGTTTCAGCAGCTGATGCACCTCTTCTTCCTCTTTCTCAACTGGCCTTTGTGTCTGCAGGACTGCTGCTCTCACATGTTCTCACTCTTCTTTTTCCTGGTTAAAATAGACATCTGACAGTATTTTTTCCCCTTAAACATGTTAACCTAGAGGTGCTACCACCACTTCTGATGGGCTCAGCCTTGGCCAGAGGCAAGTTTGGCTTGGAGCCATATGGCGTTGAGTCTGTTGGACATGGAGGAATCTTCTAGCATCTTCTCACAGAAACCACCCCTATAGCCTCCCCATTGCCAAAGCCTTGCAATGACAATTTAATACACTACAATTTCTCCACCAGTGAAGTATTCAGATTCAGGCTACAAAAACAAAAGCTTTCTTTTGTCTGAAAACAGCTCTTCCCTTCACATTTTCCCAAGGTGGTCTCAAGTTCTCTGACTGAGGCTTTTTCATGATTAGTGGAAAAAGCTGATGCAGCTGCTTTAAAGTGAGCCTTGAAGGCAAAAGAGAAAATTAATCGAGATCAAACCAAACCACAGACTTATGGCAGATAGATATCTGCTTATTGACACACCTATAACTTCTTAAGAAGAGCAGATTAACCCTCTGTTATTGTATTACATGACTGAAAATAAGCTGAATATTGAGCTGAATAATCTAACCCTGCTCCTGGAATACTTCATGTTACCTCATGAGACACATTCTCCATGCAATGAGTGTGCAGCAGTGAAGAAGAATTAAGTTAACAAATGCAGTTAGTATCTCTTCTTGCTCAGAAGATGCCTCTAAGGCAAAATGCTGGTCCTTTTATTCTTGACAGGGATTTTGCTATTGACTTCAATGAGTCCCATGTTTACATGTAATTTAGCCAACTTTATTACATATATTCCCCTGAAGGCACCATTGACATTTTTGAAGCTTTTGTGCATTAATTTAATTTATATACCTGTAGCAATTGTTTACAGAAAAAAATAAACTGAAAACCACCCCACAAACCTAGTCTGCTTTGTCCTTCTAAATGCAGTCTTCTGCTACACTAAAATTTCAGTTAGATTACTAGTACAGTGTGTTGCACTTGACATTAGTTGGACTTTTCATGCTTTCAGAACAGTGACTGTTTAAACACTGAATTTCTGTACTTAGAAGGAAACCTCATGGGTAGGTGTTAATTTGCTTCCCATAAAATTATTTAAGTGATGTAAACAGCTGCAAACTGCTGATGAAATATTTGGTGCTGACATTCTTATGCTTCCCTAGATTTTCAAAATTTCCTTTTTTCTTTGGCTACCACCTCCCTCACTACAACCTCCTTTCAGGGAGTTGTAGAGACAAGAGATCTCCTCTGAGATTCCTTTTACTCCAGGCTAAACAGCTCCAGTTCCCTCAGCCACTCCTCATAGTCTCTAAGGTCTTAGTCTCCAGACACTTCACTTGCCTTGGTGTCCTTCTCTGGACATTCTCTGGCAACTCAACATCTTTCTTCAAGTAAGTAAGTGACCCAAAGACTCAACGCTGAACTCAAGGTTCTCCCTCACCAGTGCCAAGTACAGAGGGATAATCACTGCCCTGATCCTGCTGGCCACACTATTTCTGATAACGGTCAGGATGCCCTGGGTCTTCTTGGCCACCTGGGCATCTGTAAACCAACTGATCCCCTCATCCAGATCATTGATAAAGACATTAAACAGGACTGGGGAACATTACTTGTGACCAGCCACCAGTGGGGTCTGGTCATCCAGCCAGTTTTCTACCCAGTCAAGAGAACACCCATCCAAGGTGTGAGAAACCAGTTTCTCCAGCAGAATGCTGTGGGAAATGGTATCAAAAGCTTTATTAAAGACAACATGCACAGCCTTTCCCACATCCATTAAGTGGGTCACCTTGTCATAAAAAGCGATCAGGTTAGTCAAGCAGGACCTGCCTTTCCTACACCTGTGTTGGCTGGGCCTGATCCCCTGATCGTCCAGCATGTGCTGTGTGATAACACTCAAGAAGATCAGTTCCATACCCTTTACCAGCACTGAGATCAGGCTGACAGGCCTGTAGTTCCTTGGATACTCCTTCCAACATTTTTTGTGGATGGGCATCACATTGGCCAACCTACAGTTACCTGGACCTTCCCCAGCTATCCAGGATGGCTGATAAATGCTGCAAAGTGGCTCAATGAGCTCTTCTGACAGGTCCCTTAGTTCCCTTGGGTGAATCCCACCCAGCTCTGTAGATCTGGGCCTGTCTAAGTGGTGTAGCAGGTTGTTAAACAGTCCCCTTGTGTTTTTGACAACAGGGCATAAGCTGACTTAGCCTCAGCAACACCTCCAAGCTAGATGAACCATCATCCTCATTATTTTCCAGCTACACATGCAAATCCTCATATCCATTATGCAAGGGCCCCTAGGAGGGTGGAACAGTCACAGAGGAGATGCACCTGCTCTAACAGGGGGGATGTTTTTGCCATTTCCTCCTATCCCTTAAGTTAGAGATGGGGCCTCTCCCAGGGAAGCAAGGATACAATTCCACTAGTCTAACTCTCTACTGAACTCCCATCATCTGCATGTTAATGTTGATTTCATATACATACAATATCCTTATGGATTCTGGAAAGTACCCATGAAGATCATTGAATTGAGTCCCTGTTGCCCTCTGCTATGAA
>VZTE01006734.1:0-11137 GCA_013397775.1 Eulacestoma nigropectus
TGCTGTAACTTGGCAAATCTGCATAATGTTTACTTTTATGCTACTTTACAGATAATATCTTATTAACATTACACAAGAAAATCCAAAGTTGTATTCAAAAGAAAAAGTAACAGCCTTTCTTTTGAGGGTTTCATTAGAAATAAATGTGAAAAGAAATTAAATTCTTGCATATTAAATGTAAAAATATTCCAAAATATCCTTAAAAATGTACAAAAGTATAGTACTGAAAAGTCCTTTTGCACACCCGTGGCCTGTGGTGAGAACGTTATTCTACATCAATAGAAATGAGTAAAAGAAGTTCAGTTACCTTAGAATTCCAGAGATAAATTAAGCCTGCTTGTGTCCTCACAGGGTCTCCACTCTTTCCACTCTTGGCAATGCAGTGGCAAAGAAAGCTTGAAGAGAAGCCCGGAGAACATATCCACGTGTGTGGGCAACCATGGCAATGCCCCAGGTGGGGTGAGCTGTAATGTAGACTGGTGAGACACAGGAGGCAGATTTCCCTATTGCTACACAAGTGCACTAATGTAGTATTTTGGGTTTTTTTAAGGAAATGAACTGAACCAACCTTTCAATTTCTGTGGAATAACTCAGCAACTAAATCCCAGAGTGCTTTGTACCTGGAGCTATAATCTCATGGGTCTTATTTGGAGCTACAGGTAGGTGCTTACCTTTGGGAAACAAATGCTTTCTTTCTCCCTTCACTTCTTAGTTAGCTCAAAAAGAGATACTGCCTACTTAACCATTCATAAAAGACTTTGAAAATACTTTGTCTGTGGCATCAAAATACTTTCTTCTATCATATGACATCTCGGTATTTTATCTTGGACATGAGGTACACGGTAATGTGAATTCCTTTTGGGAGAAAGGGGAACTTGGAGCAGGATATGCTGAGCATCTCCTTGTTTTGATTTTGTCCCAAGCTACAAGAGAAAAGATAACAGCAGTCAGGCTCTCGCTTTTTAGAAATGAGAGCATAGCTACATCTCTTCTTAACTGGAAATTCCCAAGCATGAGCACGTAAAAGCATTTTTGTCTCTATGGATAAAATCACATAGTACTTTACAAATAATTTATATCTTGCAATATGACTATTTTACTCATGAATAATCTTTTAAATTTGAACACAGAATAAGTCTTTTAAATATTATTTTGAAATGCCTCTATACTTCATGCAGCACTATGTAAGTTTTGTTAGATATACTTTTATGATACGTTGTAGTTAAAAGCTTGCAGCTTTCCTTAAAAAGTGTTACACATTCAGTTATTCCAATACATGAGGCATCTGATTTAAGTTCAAGAATGAAATTTGTATTTACCTGCTATAAACTAGGAAGGTTTACTGGCCATATGTAGCAAGGTGCTGGCAGCTGGAGCTGAGGGATGGCCTCAGGAAGGAGAGGCTGGGGCTGCCCCATGCTGGACACAGCTGGCTCCAACCCATCCCAATGGACACACCCTAGGGCATGGCTGAGCCCCTCAGACAAGCTGACAGCACCTCAGTGGAAACATGTCCAAGAAAGGGCAGAAAATGCCAGACAGGCAGAAGCAGACAGAACAGAAAGGGTGAGAAGCAGCAGAGGGAACACCACCGTCAGAGGAGAAGGACATGCTCAATGTGCCAGAGCAGGTATCCCGCTGCAGCCTGCGTTCAGTTGTGGTCTCCTATATACCAGTAAGTCCACCTTGAAGTTCACATATCCACACACACAATAGTGAACTAAACCCCAGAGAAAATAGGGGCTAAATCACACAGAAAATAGGAAGAGAGTTTAATAAGTTTTACAAAACTTGTAAGTTTAATATTACTGGCATGACGCTTGGCCAAAAAAATGTACTGTCAGCATTCTGCTTAAATGTGGTATTTTATTCCCCTCTCCCCACTTCTCTATTGCTACTCCCTGATCCAAATTTCTCCTTCCATTTCCCCACTTTTGGTTCTTCCTCTAAGCACCCCACAGTTGTTTTGCACATTTCCACATTCCTTTTAAAACATACTCTACCAAGTTTTGGATAATCTGCCAGGCCCCTGATTTATCCCATAAAAAGTTTATTCATTCCCATGAGTCCCATGGTAATCTAGCTTCTCCCTTCCTATCAGTTACAAAGTTAATGTTTGAGCTTCTTCATGGTGACACTTGAGCAACTGCGTCAGTGGCTCAGCCATTGGTGGCATGGGAGCTCTTATCTTTGTTATTCTCGCTGTTATCTCCTGATTCATTATGTGTATTTACTTATTACTTTTGCTCTCTCTTATTTCTGTTTACTAGTGAGTAAACTACTCATCCAATACTCACACTCAAACCAGATATCCCTACAGCCTAGGGATTCCCATACCCTTTGAGTTTCCTAACTTTTTACAGAGCATAACTTTAAACTTATCAATATAAACCAGCTAGGAGGAATAAAATGTTAGCACATATAAAATAAAACATAAAGCGAATGTAAAGCTCTATAATAATTAACTAAGAAACTGGTTAAATTCAAACTATATGGAGGCTGTTGTCTAGCATCATAGAGTAAGTATTTTTCCCACTTACTTATTTTGGTTTATCAGATTCGGCGTAGGCTTTTCTCTTCAGTACAGAAAAAAATAATAAAAATGTGAGGTTTAGTTTAGTTACTGTACTATGATTTTGATAGCAGAAGGAAGACTAACTATAAGCTTAACCAACATTACATGTCAATCTGGAATAAAAATAATATTAGAATATTTTGTCCATTAAAAAATAGAATGAGGAAGTAATAGACAAAATGTATCTCCCAGAACAAAGAACTTCTTAACTTCTGTATGTTTTTTCTCGTGTTGTATGTTAATATTCATGAAATTTAATGCTTTGCATTTTTTAGTACTTTGTGTGATATGAACAGAGACTTATATTTCATAACCTGCCTGTTTGTTTTCTGTAACACAATATAAGTCATGGTAGAAGTATAGATATAAGGTGATATTAATTGAACTTTCAAATAATTTCTTTGTTCTTTTACTGATTTCTTGGATAAAAACCTCACTATATCTCAGTATACAATTCACACACTACGTTAAATCTGCTTTCAGTACGTGTGATGAAGACATTAAAAGCTGAAAGTTATTTTTTCTATGTAGGTCCAAATAATTCTCCCTTCTACTTAACTGGATAATAGTGATAATTCTGTGAGGAGAAAGTCTTACCTCACATGTGAAGCACTCAGAATGTCTTGGATTTCTAATTAGCACACTTACACAATTTTGTCCTTGGTATGCGGTGATTGCAGCTAGCATATTTACCAGCACTAGTATACTTCTGAGATCTAAAAAAGAAATAAAATATGCAAATACTGGGAAAGGATATTAGTGGCAGAGGTTTTGGAAAGACAGAGAGGAGAGCTGGGAACAGACACTATGCTTTGTATTGTGTCTCCCAAGAGAACATATTACAGCTACTCAGGCAGAGGAAACTTCATGACGACAACCAAACTCTGTCTCAGATAATTTACACACCTATTCATCTTCCCTAGCTGCTCTTGTTTCAGCAGATCCAAACTCTTGCCAAACCAACAAATACAGTCTCCAATGTTTTGAGTTTTCAAGCATCAAGTTTGCAATGCAACTTGATTCTCTGTATCTGACTTGATTTATGTGCAGTTCATTCCTATGAACCCACAGCTGATTGCATATGCTCAGTGACCAGGCTCCACCAAGACTCATGTACATGTGTTAAAGCTGTGCTACATCTCCTTCCACACTCAGGGGGCCATCCTCTTTGCAAACTCGAGAGAGAAGGTGAAGAAGGTGTGGAGACCAGACGAAAGACTGAAGTGAATATATGCTGAGACAAGGTTAAATGCATTGCTTCTAATCTACCTATAAAATCAGAACTTGGAGATAAATTAGCAAATGTAAGAAATTCCGCCAGGATACACCTCTAAGTAGAAAACTCAAACATATGGGCTTCTTACCTTCTGGGTATTTAAATTTATTGCAGTGTGCCAATATGCAAAGTATTCAGTTCCGGATAATTACGAAACAGATCAATAACTGTTCTAAACTGTCATATCTCTTGGAATCCAGGGTGATATGTGAAATCATGATAGCATAGCTATGGATGTAGAAAAAAAAATGATAAAGATTATCAAATTATTGAAAAAGATTAATTTAGGAAGACTGATTAACAAGATATATTTACACCACATGGGCAGGTAAAGATAAAATTTGGAAGAAATGCTCTAGTTAGAAAAAAGTAAGAATTGCTTGTCCAGATCAGTATCAACACGAAAGAAGGGTGAGTCAGTGCCAAAGCATGATTTTCCATTACTGTTCATGCCCAAAGTCTCTTTTCAGGGGGTGTGCACTAAGCAAAATGAATGTAGATATAAAATGTTGGCACCATTTCTGAATTTTAACCCCAAACAGATAAGCAAGTATAAATTAATAATGAACCAGTAAAACAGTTGTACTAGGGCATTATCTCTTGTGTCTTTTCCATTAACGGCAGATTTTGCATGGCTAAAAACTCTTGGAGAAATAAACAACTCTGCTGGGCATTCAAGAATGAAGCTGGTCAGAAGCTTTCTGGGGTTTTTTAATTTTTGTTTATTATTATGTGAATCGTAAACATTTTTCAAAACATTTTAGGCTTATTAATTTTAAGCCAATCCACAGAAGAGTTTGAGATGAAACCTAGGTGAACGTGGTTAAGGATATTCTTAGGAAGTAGAAGAGATCTTACAGTCAATTTTTTTAACAGAACAAATTATTTTGTGCTTTGCTTCCATTTCTGACATTCATAAGCAAAGTTTGGCTTAATATTCCTCAGAGAAGGTTTAGTTTTTCTTAAGCCTAGAAAAGCACCCTAAAGAAGGGTGGACACATGCACAGAGCTCTACAAATGACTTTGTAGTCCATCATGTGGCACACTGACCATGCTACCTGCGTGTGGGAATTAACAGACCTACCCTGCCAACAACCTGGACGTTTCATTTTCACTTACCACCCGGAAACTGCCAGTGCAGTTAATATTTTTTCTTGGCCTATCACCAGGTTAGTCAATAGATGAGATAGCTGGGTGTTAAGTGAACACTGTCTTGCTTACTTGTTCCTCTGTTCTTACACAGAAAAAATCTGCTGGTATCCAGAGAAGAAATAAGGCAATGGCAACAACGCATAAAAGAACCTCAAGAGTATTTTTTTTTGCTACAAGTAACAAAATACTGGAAAAATTAGAGGAAAAAAGAGAGAACAATATAAATTGCTATAGAAAAGACAATGACCTTGATTTAGACACTAACAAGAATGAAACACATAACACCACTGGCAGAAGTCTGCTAACTGTCAGAGCTGATGCAGCTTGGAATATGAGGAGGAAGTAATATAAAGTTCATCTAAGAGGGTAGCCAGTTGAGAAAAATCCCTTTCACCTTCTGTGAAAACTTGACAGTACAATAGTTTCTTATGAAAACTGAAAACAAGTCCATTAATTTGGCATGAATATCCAAACAAAAGGTAGTAACCTGTAGATACCATGTTTTAATAGTTAGTTTTATACCTCTACTCTCATGAAAAACACTAGGTCAAATTTATTAAAAGTTGTCTTTTCCTATGAGGTAGTGAAATTAAAGCTTTTACTTGGGGGAAAAGGATAAATAGAGAAAAGGAAGTAAATAGACCCTACACTAAGTGAGGAGGGTCCAATTCTTGGGTATTCGTTTATTCTACTCAAAAACAAATTTCACTCTCAAAATAGTGACTGATATTCAGAAGGGATGAGAATGTAGACTATATTATTATTACTCTTTAATTTATACTTGTAATGTTAATATTGCCTCATTAAAGTATTTGGAGCCTGCAAAGTTATTTCTTCAGGTATAAAGGATATATAGCAGATAGAACCAGCAATGAAATGCAAGCTAAAAGAAAAAGAGTTATTGTGTGAAAAAAGACTACAGAATATAGTTTCCTCAGTGAATGCTTCAAGAATTACAAAGAAAAAAGTTAAATTTTGTGGGATACTGTATACCAGTTTTGGAGTTTGAAACAATTCTGCTTCCAAGTACTTATTACTTTAAAGGTGTGAGTATAATGGCAGTTATGCTTGTAGCACAGGCTAAATATTGTCAATAATGTGACAAAAGCATTGTGCTTATTATACAAACTATAAAACATAGACATAGTTTATTTGATTAGCTCATTTGCCAATATCACTTGATAATTGAAATAAAAAGAAAGTATTTAATTTCTAAAAGAATGAAGTCTTAATTATTTAATTTATAAAAACCTTTATTTTTTTCTATTGGTACCTATAATCATATTAGAAATATATGTATTTCTTCAGTTATATTCCATCTTCTTGTAAATAAATGGGATTTTAACAATTACTTAAAAGAATCTAAAATTACACCCCTTTTCATCATTATACAGTTTAAAACAAAAATTAGTTTAAAACAAAGGAAGTTAATAAACAGAATCAGTTATAGGGAAGCTACTGTTCAAAATAAAAATATCTCAGCAGAGAAATATTTTATATACTCATCTGTCTTGAAATGTTTAGTTTTGTGACCTAGATTGACAGTTTGTAATGCATTAGTTTACATCTGAAAAAGAACTTGGTCAGGGTGTCACCTCACAGTTTGTATATAGTTTATTATGCTGACAGATGACAAATGATATTAATGACAATTGCTGCTATTGGTGTCAGTAAATTGGTTTTCTTAGGAGCCATACTCACTTGCATTCCATTTGGAACTCTTTTACCAGTTAAAGGCAATAAGCATTTCATTTACAGCTTGAAAAGATATTGATTTAAATAAATAATAGTTTTTGAAATAAATAATTGCATGGGAAAATATTACTTTTATTTTTAAAATGTCTCCTTTGTTTAATTTTCTTGTTATGCATGAGCTTACTTGGGACTTTACTTAGTTTAAAAATGGACATCATTAAATGAAAGTACCAGGTATTCTGTCAATTAACCATGTTTCAGCATTACATTATGCTATATGACTGAAACATTGATTTGGGTATGAAAGACACAGAACTGGCAAGGTAAGTATATTCAGGAGATTTTGGATTGTGAGTAAATGACCTAGTGAAATCTAGTTTGTAGCACACCTGTCTCATCTATCATATATAATTGTGGAACAGCAATATAATTTCAAAATACTGAATCAGTAAAAACCTTTATATTTAAAGTAATTAGAGTAAATTGGAATCAGGCTCTATGTACTTCTCCTGGTAAAGATGTTAGGGAGGACAGAACTAGTTCTGACAGGTCTTTCACAATAATTTTGCCTGAACAACTGAGTTCTAGAGTATCCTGTGATTACCTTAGAAGTATTGCTCTGGAAATGATAATCCATGAGAAAATGTGCCATGTGAATTGTAGGATAATTCTGCAAAACATATTAGCATTGCAAACATCACCATTTCAACATGATTCAGCAGAAGTTTTATCTACTAGTTATTCTGCTTTTCTGTTTTTTGCTTTCGTATAGGTTTTTCCCCTATAATCTTCTTCCAGAGCTCTTGGAAACATTTAAGAAATTAATGCAAAATCATTACAGTCTGTGTTAGGTAACAAAATGAATATTGATGAACTAGCTGTGAGATAAAATATATTATGGTAGAAATTCTGCTGCTGAGGACACCTTGCCCTTCTTACTACACTGATACTACTTTGTTTGCTTATTTTTAATTTAATGGTTAATGTTTTAAGGGGTATGTAATAAAGAAGGGACTTAGAAAAATTATGAAGAAAACAAGTTAATATAAACCATATAATCAGATATTTATATGAAATTTTGCTAGAAGATGTGAAACTAGAATTTTTTTTACTTGGTCAACAGGTATGTGTCAGTAGAATAGCTCAGACTTCACAGACAGTGACACAGACTCATCAAAGTTTTCAATTAGATACTTTCTGATTTTTATCTTTTTATAATATAACTCTGTGGGTTTCTTTTTCTGGAACTTTCACTTTACTCTAGACTGCTGACAATCAGGAAATTGATCACTAGTAGTCTGATACAACAGCTTATCTTAGCCTGGCTGAACAATAAACTTTCTTATATATATCCCAAAATTTATAGCATCCATCTTTACTCATAAGTGAAGCAGCAAGAAAATCCATGTGAATATGAAAAATGTCCACCCAGATGTTATCTAATTAAAATGACGCTAAAAACATGGACTCATTATTTAACGTCCACCATGCACTGAGAATGCTGAAACATAGAAGTGCTTAAAATAAAGTGTTCATTACACAACAATTCCGATGATCTTGTTTATGCAACAAACCATTTTTCTTTGTGCACAAGGTAACTGTCATCACATAAATTAAAAAGTTGCTTCCTAGTCCTATCATGTCACCTTTTTTAATGTTACATAAACAGAAGAAATTAGTTCCGTATTCAAGCAAAATATTCTGAACAGGTGTGGTGGTTTGACATCGGCTGGATGCCAGGTGCCTTCCTAATCTACTCTATCATTACCCTCCTGAGCTGGACAAGGAATATGAAAGGCTCATGGGTTAAGGACAGGGAGAAATCACTCACTGATTATCAACATGGGCAAAACACACCAAATGTGAGGAAATTATTTGAATTTATTACCAATCACATCAGAGTAGAGTGATGAGAAGTAAAATCAAATCTTAGAACACCTTATGTCCACCCCTCCCTTCTGAGCTTAGCTTAATTCTCTTCCTCCTTTCCCTGGCAGCACAGGGGGATGGGGAATAGTGGTTTTGGTTAGTTCATCACATACTGCTACTCCTTTCTCCTCAGAGGGAGGAGGACTCAAACTCTTCCTCTGCTCCAGTAGGGATTCCCTCCCTCAGCAGACAATCTTCCAAGAACTACTCCAGTGTGAGTTTTCCCCATCGGCTGCAGTTCTTCACAAATTGCTGTAGCATGGATGCCTCCCACCAGGTGCAGTCATTCAGGAACAGACAGCGTGGGTCCCCCATGAGGTCACAAGCGCTGCCAACAAACCTGCTCCACCAGGCCAGGGATCCTGCTAGGAGCCTGCTCCAGTGCAGGCTTCCCACAGGGTCAAAGTTGCCTTCAGGCAACCCCTGCCTTGGCATGGGGTCCTCCAGGGGCTGCAAGTGGATCTCTGCTCCATGGTGGAACTCCTTGGGCTGCAGGGGCACAGCTGTCTCACCATGGTCTGCACCATGGACTGCAGGGGAATCTCCTCTGGCGCTTGGTGCACATCCTGCCCCTCCTTCTCCGCTGATCTTGGTGTCTTCAGAGGAATTTCTCTCACATATTCTCACTCCTGTCTCCAGCTGCAATTTTGCAGCAGTTTTTTTACTCTTCTTAAATAGGTAATTGTCTAGGCACTACTGCCATTGCTGATGGGCTTGGCCTGGCCAGTGGTGGGTCCATCTTGGAGCTGGGTGGAAATTGCTGTGTTGGACATGGGGGAAGCTTCTGACAGCTTCTCACAGAAGCCAGCTCTGTAGCCTCCCCACTATCAAAATCTTGCCACACAAACACAGTACAATGGGAAATATCTTTCATTTACCTGCCTGTCTGAACCATATTTTCTGTAAATTTAGCTACATAATACAAGTGCCTCCTAAACTATTACAGAAAAATTTGATTCAATTGCCTCGTATTTTGTAAAACCTAGTCATCTATTTTACATTCTTCCAAAGTCATATGCATATCTAAGAGCAATTTTGTTACATATTAAAGGTTAACTATTATGACAGAGAAAAAGCTTGAAACTGTGAATATGAATGGTTAACATATTAGTAATATTGAAGATTTGCAAATAGTTCTCTATCTATGTCTGACACATTTAGCAGCACTACAGTCTTTAATACTCACCTGTAGTAGAACAAAGATATCTACAGCCTAACAACTTACTCTGCATAGTGTCTCAGGTAACTTGTTACACCTTCCTTGACAAAAAGGATATTTGCTAAGTCATGTTATCATTTGTTTTACATTCATTTTCAGACAATCCACACTGGCATCCTAAACATCAAGACCCATCATTTCATCTTATGATGATGCTTTGGAAGGGTGTGAGGAGCTTTAATATTCCCCAGACTCGTTTAACTCTGTAACAACCTAACAGATTAGTATAGGATCATTCATTAGCATGACAGAATACAAGACTGAAAGCATAGGTAAGAGGATAAGGGAGCTGGATTTGTTTAGCCTGGAGGAAAGGAGGCTCAGGGAAGATTTACCAGTCTCTACCAACTACCAGAAAGGAGATTGTTTACAAGTGAGGGTCAGATTCTTCTCCTGGGCAACCAGTGACAGGACAAGAAGAAATGACTTGAAGCTTCATCAGGAGAAATTCAGGTTGGACATCAAGAAGAATTTCTTCACTGAATGGGTAGTTAAGCATTGGAATGGGCTGACCAGAGAAGTGGTGGAGTCACCATTCCTGGAAGTATTCAAGGAAGTGTTCATGAAATTACTGGACCTGGCACTTGATGGACCTTGGATGCAATGACCTTGGAGGTCCTTTCTAACCTTAATGATTCTATAATTCTTTGATTTCACAAAGGATTTTAATTTTCTTTATCTCTTCTTCTCCTTCAATCTGATAATATCAGGATATAAGATCAAAACTGTTAATATTTTTTATTACTGCTGTTACATCTGCGGTGTCAGTTACCTAATAATAGTCTTGAACTGACATAGAATAAAGTAACGTAACCTGATATAAACTAATATTTCCTCAATTACTTCAATAGAGGTATGATAATTTAAAACAATTGAGATATTTCCTTATTGTTTTAGCAGGCCAATGACAGTTCTTATGATTGTCTTATCTCTGAAATCAGTCCTTAAATATGCTCAGGCATCTGATGCTTTCAGACACCATCATCATTCTTTGCTATTACTTAGGAAAGCTTTTCAGCTTTCACTTTATTATAATTACTATTGTATTTTATTATTATTTATGAACCATATAACACCACAGAATTAAATTCTTAGCAAGTATTGCTTTTTTCACTGGGAACATTAACAGACAAAATCTACTTGTGCCCCCTTTGCCCCTGTTCTTTAGTGGTCTGTGACAGAATGTACACTAATGCCACAGTTTGTTCCTACCTTGTTTTCTACTTGGTTTCCTAGTACCTTAAACCAGGTTCTCCAGCTCCTAATGATGTTTTGTTTTTTTTTTTTTGGC
>VZTE01006867.1:0-12154 GCA_013397775.1 Eulacestoma nigropectus
TGCCAGAGCACACCCCAACATCCGAGTTAGGTTTTAGTAGCTTATAATTCACCCTATTTCCCCCTGCAATACTTTAGTTCCCAAAGCATCAGCTCCTCAGAGCTTATCAGCAGTTGCTGAATCTAAACGTAACTTGGAGACGACGCAAAATGCTCTCATGTTCTGGCCTGAAAGAACTTTCACACATATGCCAGTTTTGCTAATCCAGGAAATTTAGAAATTTAGTGATCTTTCAGGATCATTGTTACACCATAGAATCTGATGTCCCAACCATTACACTGAATTGCACCTTCTTCAAATCCTCAAAACCATATTATTTTTCTTATGAGCTCAGCAGTTTACTGAAGTAAATTAGTAACTAATTACTCATTATCTAACCTGCCAAAAGCTCGTGGGGAAGGCCTGGAAAACTTCCCAGGCATGAAAACAAAAGCATTTCCCTTACAATAGGGTGGAACATTTGTCACCAAGGCTCCTCATTTCCTCTAACCAGGTTTCAAGTCTAAAGGTGTCAGTTTGACACCATATGCAGAGCTGCTAGGTACGTAGATTGGAAGTTAGCACTTTTATTCCCTACAGACACAAGAAGTACATAAAGGTTAGAACAGATGGTGGGGAAGTCAGGAAACATATGTTTTTATCTGGACACCTCCACACTAAGAAATGACAGAAACAACCTCTATGCTCTCTTAAAGCTGCTCTTTGTTTTTTGTGAGTTCCAGTTTGACAGAGGAGAGCTCATTGTGTTCCCATCCCTGCTTTTCACCAAGTATACTGATTCCACCTCTTGGAACAAGCAGAGAGCCCTATCCCTCCCCTCTGCTGATTTCCATCACCCTTGGGAGAATGTAACAAGCAATCAGGGAGGGAGCTCTGCAGTTACAAGCAGCGCTGCATGAAACTCTCTGGCTGCCTTGCAAAATTGTAAACAGGAAAAAACTAGAGCATATGAATCAGATTTTGCCAGTTATTGCTTTGAGTTTTAACTGCTCAAACACCCATTTACAGAGAGGTCCAAAGACACATAAATCTTCTACTGGGACAGTAGTAGGCAAGACAATGAAGGGATATTTCCATTTTTGTCAATCATGTTTTGCCTTGAACGAGATGAAAAATTTAAAACCCAATGTGTTTAAATTACAATTATTCCAGAGCGATCAATTTTGGTCTGCTCTTCCTGTAAAATCTCAAGATTTTGTTGAACTATTAGTTACTCAATCACTTTATGACTTACTCAGATATCACAGAACTTCACAGAAATCACAGCAGAATTGCTCCATTTTTCTGTGTATGGGCATCTCTGCTCTGATTCTCTTTTATAAAATATACCAAAGCCCGTGATATATTACCCTTCCTCTCACCTATGGAAAGGAAAAAATATGGTAGTGTGATAAAGATCATCATCATCATCCACTGCTGCTAAATCTACTCTGTCACCATTTCCACCTCAGAAGGCAGAAAGACAAAGTGTTATATCCTAAACGCACAAGGATCAAACTGCAAAATGGCTTATTTTAGGTGAAAAAAATGAGGAAGGATAAAAGTTTCTCTAAAGAACTACAGCATTTCTGCTGACACACTAAGAGAAAAATATTTGTCTCTGCATAAGGGTTCATAGAAGGCTGATTCCACTTCCACAGTCCTCTTCCCAACACACAGTAAAATGTCTTGATATTTTATACAACCAATTCTCTTTCATGCTCTCCTGAATTTGCAAATACCTTTAATCAACACTCAGAGGCTTTCCTTTGTCACTGTTTAGTTATTTTATAAACACTTAATCTTTCTGTCCAATTTCATCCTAATACATCAGTAATCATTGTCCTCAAAATTCTTCTTCATGAGGATGGATCACAAATGCTTGACAAGCACACACTGCTGTGCTTCAGAAACACCATAATGACAATGCTCTGTTTAACGATTAAATCCCAACCTTCTTAATGGCCATAATGGGATTTCAAAGGCAAAACTTGCTGGAAACACATCTTAACTCATCTCCATTCCCCAGGCAGACAACTGAGAGGGATGCAGGCAGATTCTGCTGCCCAAAGAGTCTGCGAAGGGTTATAGGCAACTAACTCCTGCTTCCTGGAGATGAGTGAGCCATCAAGCCAGTGACATTTCCCAAACTGTAGGTTTGGTGGTGAATTCCATAATTCACCAATGCAAGGATGTTCAAACGTACATAATTACGCAAAACTTATCTCTAAGGGCAGTTTTGCATTGTAACTGGTCATGCAAAATTTGGAACCTTCCAGTGGACCAGTTTCAGCTGGACAGAAGCCTCCACTCACCAGGGACATATCTGAAAGATGCTCTAAAGCCTAAATACAGCAGGGTATGGTGAAATTCAAGGAAAAGTCCAACCCAAATCCTTGCAGCATGATTTTTGCCATGCTGGGGACTGCTGTGATTATACTGAAACTGGGAAGGCTTTCTTGTCTTTTCTTGCTGTGGCTTCTAAAAAACTCATTCTTGTTGGAGACAAGCATGTCTCCAACAGTAATTATGACACATATATGTGTGGATACCGAAATGCTGCTAGCAGATGAATTTTCCAGCTTCTTGCATTAATTCTTTGAGAATCTTTCCTTTCTCACGCAAGATATGAAACCAGTGAGATGGTTTATGCAGACGACAGTCACATCTTGTGTTTTGCTAAGTTCTGTTTATGGTACACTGAGAAATGTTTTACCGTGGATGTGATAGAACCTAAACCAATCACCCTAGGAGGAGTGTGAACATTGTCCAATCGCTTTATGGAACTAGACTATATAAAAATGATTATAAAATTAATAAGTTATTCATTCTTTTGCTGAAGTTCTGCGTTGCTACATCTCTCCGTTCCTGGCTCTTTAGCGACATGTATGTACACTACAATCATAGGACAAAGATTTAAATAATTTGAAAGTTCCAAGATCTTTTCATTAAAACCTATCTCTAAAAATCATTTAATAATTCAACAATCATTGCTCTTTTGGGTTTTATTGCTGTGTGAAAGGAAGAAAGTGCAACTTGAAAAATGACTTACAATTATGGATTACTCAACACTAGTTGGAGGAAAAAGATTACAGATCACATTTTGCTGTTACTACAGCATGAGTAGATGTGACATTTCATTCACAGTTGTCTCCAAACAGACTTTATGATCATGAGAACCTCCAAGTACAAGCTGGTTAAGAATCTTAAAAAATACAAGAAAAAAAGGGAATACAAATTCCATAACCAGAAATAAGTTTCTTGGTGAAGGGTGTTCTGCCTTCCTCCAAGAAGATTTTGACTAGCTGAACCCCAAATGATTTCTTCACAATATTTTGTGAGGATTTATTCCCCAGAAAAAGTAATACCTTTCAATTTTTCATCACTGCCTTTCGACAAACTGGAGATAAGTTAAAAGTATTCCCTCTGATGCATTAAGGTAGAGTATGAGTCTTTATGCTCCAGTTACTGAAAAGACTAGAGCAGTGAAAATAAATGAACTAAAAAATTCTATGAAATACACAGTTCCTTTAGCTCTGTAACCTGGGTAGCTTTTCCAAAATCACTAGCTTCAAAAGATTCTAAATGTCCTAAGAAGAATAGAAGATGATACTCAGAGAAGACAGTGTTTTAATAGGCTGCAGCAGAGCTATTCTGCCCAAGTCTTTTTTCAAGCTTAACTGTTTGCTTGACAGGTAAATTGTTAATGCCTGCTTATTGCACAAAATCAACATAGACGTCACACCCAAAAGTCAAAAAAATATATAGAAGATATGACTTTTAAAATATTAGTTGGTATGCACTATGGAAGAGAGGCAATCTTTGCCAAACACTGGTCACATAAACAGGTATATTATAGCAAAAAATGGGTAGTGGGCACTTCCTCCTCCCCCATTTATTTCTGCCTTTCATGTCAGTGCCTGCCTAAATGGTCCATTCCCACACTTACTGCTTTGTCTTGAATCCACTGCTTAGAGAATATATACAGGGAAAAATAAAGATATGGAAATAACTCATTGTTCCTTTTTCAGCCTCTGAGACACTTCTAGAAATTTTTTAGAAGTTATACTTAAAGAGCACATAAGAGCTGAGAATCATCCAGCAGTAAAGGGAGTAGAGGAGAAAAGGGAAGGTAGAATTTACATGGAGCACAAACAGAAACGTTAAGCAGGCAGAAAAATATAATGTTTGGATTCCCTGGGACAAAAAACTACTATTCCACTCAGAAATTTGCTTGTCAGTATAGAAGTGAGACAAGGATTTGGAGTATTTACTGATAATGAGACTGAACAAGGGCTGAATGCAGACACAGGCTGTAAGTTAATCAAGAGCAAGCAAGAATATTCACACAAGCAAAGGCAGACATGGTTTTGGGCTGCACAGGCAAAACCCAGTAACTACCACCAGGCAAGCACACAAACCCTGCTCCACATGACCCAGATCTGACAAGACTGACAATGTCACATCATCACAGCCACCGCTTCCCCAACACAACAGTCAGACAGAGAAAGCTTTCCTAAAGCTAACAACAGAAACAAGACAAGGGTTAATTTCCCTTTGAGCGGAACATGACACACAACAGCAACTAAAACTTGCCAAATAAAATAAATTTATTAAGCAGCTAGAAAATGACCTCTACAGGCATAATGCAGCTCAGCTCTGCTGAACTTCAAGGCTCAGTCTCTGAAAGAACTTAGCAAGCTTATGCTGTGCTAAGGGAATGCTGGCAGGCAACTGAAAGGCATGGATATTTCTCTGTATAGAAAATGGCACCACAATTCCAGTGAAGAACGATAAAGTGCAATAAATACAATAAATATGCGCAGCTTGATCAAATGAAGGCTAAAGAGCAACAAGACTGCCTAAATGAATTATTTAAAATAAACACCACCATGGAGAAAAAATTTAATTGAACATAAATAGAACTAAAGGAATGAGAACAAACACTTGAAATAGCAGGTAAAATTTAGAAAACACTAAAAATATGGTTTTTGGGGAAGCAGCTAAAATACAGTCATTTCAGTCTTACTGAACTAGGCTGAGAAGAACTGGTATCACACACTAGCAAAGTAATGCTCTTACTGGGCATTCAGGAGAGCTTCCCTACCTGTACCACCACAAGTCTGTTGCGCTTTGCATTCATGAAACTGAATTACAAAAGCCCCCAACCTCAAAATCCAGAACACATGTATGAAGCACAAACAAAAAGAACCACTTTTAAAATGGACTTCAATTCCTGCTACAGGAAAAAAAAAATCTAATAGTTTCTTATGCACCCAATCACGAAAAGAGCATTTTTGATGCATTGTCAGATCATAACAGCAAACAGCTGCAGCAATACCCCCTATGTGACAAAAAAAATAAAGTCTCAATTTTTTAGAATACATAAGATATAACTTTCAATTATGTATATCAAGAATAAATATGATATTATGTAAATCCTGAGGAACTCAAGTCAACACTATGCTTACCCACACAAGTAACTTGTGACCTGAATTTTACAAAGGAAGTTGGTGGTATCATGCTTTTTTAGAAATCAAAAGGCATTTAGTACTGCTGGCTTCTCACAAGTAGACTGCACAAGTTTTTACAATGCAATAGCACTTTCACTCTTTTGCAGGACAGGAAACAGAGCTAGAGGCATAAAATGATTTCCTGAAAGTCTTTGACCAGGCCTGTAGTAAAACAAAGATGCACTATGCACAACAAAAAGGCCAAAGAGAGGAAAAGAAGGAAAATTATCATTGTCAATTGTAAGAAAAGCACAGAGAGGGAAAGTATGATTAAGCTGTTACAGACTAGAGCAGGTCAGAACACACTGCTCTTTTCAAGCCATGCTGTTCAGAATGCTGTTGTGAAAGAGAAAAATTTTCACATATGCCAGCCTTTTGGAGACTTGTTCTAGAACTTTAAGACACTTTTCAGCCTGACTCATTATGAATCACAGAGAGCTCAATCTTCTATGCACCTAAAAGTCAAAAGAGGTCTTGGCTAAGCAGACTTTTTGAAACCACACCATTGAAAACAGTGCTTATCAGTTTCTGGTTTTGTTTCATAGAAAAAGAAATGGATATTGAATAAAATCTGAAGTACTCTAAAGAAAACACAATTTTTCTCTCAGTCCCCTATAAAAATAAAATCAGACCTGCTTCATGCATTTCTGGGTTCCTTACTTCCCTCAGAGGCTTGAGAATCCCACTGTTTGTAGCTATAACCCTGTCACATTTTAAGTCTCAAATTCATTCTAAAAATAAGAAACTACAAAGAATGTTCTCACAAGACAGGCAGCAATATGTCCCCACAAGTCATAAAACCTGATCAGCCAATTTTCAAGCAGCATGGACAGACATGAGCCAAAATGTCTCATTAAAGTGTTCTACTGCAGTTTCACACCTCTTTGAGACAAATTACTCAATCCCAAGACCCTTTCACAAAAGAGTCTTTTTCCAAGAACCTGCCTTACAGCAAGAGCACTGAATAGGATGCAGAGGAAGGGATTTTGCAGATTGCAATGCCCGTTATAGTTTTGTCTTTTAACAAAGGTAAAGTTACAGTTTAAGAGAGTGAATTACAAGTCTAATAAAATAATTTATCCTGTCTATATGGAGCATGAGAGCTTTTTTCATCATGCTTTCTCTAAGAGGCCTTCCTATATAAATAAATAACCGAAGATATTCCATGTAAGTGCTCTGCATTTATATCCTTGTGAAAGAAAGTTACTGACTGCATAAATATCCAGACTCTTCTGGTAATTTACTATGTGTCAAATGCTTTGATAGGCTTATTGCTCTGGTCATTAGAGGAATAGTAAGTTTATTCTCTTCATAACTCCAGCCAAAGCAACTCACACTTTATCAACAGAAAGGAGGTCAACTTGTCCAAACTTGTCTTTAACCCTAAGAGAGAGTCTTGACCATTGCATCTTAGGCTACCCAAACCCCTTTGGATCAGCAGTAATTCCTGTCGTCCATAATAGTGGTGGGGGTGTGGGGTTGTTGGGGGTTTTTTTGTTCTCATATTGAAAACACTGTTCTTGGGCTTCCTGGTATGCTACGTTTGTTATTTATACTTAATAATTCCTGCTACAGTTTCTTATTAATACATGCTCCAGAGCCATAAACCCCTCTACATTTTGTACTTACACTAGTGCTCCACATTTGCAGTTTCCCTGAGGAAGCACAACCCAGTAAAAACCTTGTTCCCTTTCATTCATGGCTACCAAACCTTTCAGCTGCATTTATTGAAGCTTCTGCATTTTTAAACAAATTGAAATACTGACTCTGCAGTCCAGCCCACAGCTGCTTACAGGAAAACAGCGTTACCTCTGAAGCAGAAAACAAGGCTAATCTTCTCCATTTTAACCTCTGTGGAGAAGCCAGAGGCAAGTAGGGTTCTCAAAAAAAGGAGGTCAGAATCATCCATTATGCCACCAAAAGAAGTATAAAAACACCTAAAAGAGCAGTTATTGTAATACCAGGCAGAGGGAACCATGAAAACAATTGCACAGCCCTAACCCACATTCTTTTGTCAATGATTATCCTCAAATGGTCCCAAGAAATGAAGCAGGAAAAAACCCTTAGTGGAATAACACTCATTAAGCAACTCAATTTTCAGCAGCGAGTGGGGGGCTGTTACAAGCCAATTGTTCTTTGCATTCACTCTTGGAACATTCACCACCTGTTCATTCCCCCCTCCTCTGAGCCAGAGGAAGGCTTGGAGTCACTCTAACAGCAGCAGCTGACTGGTATTACAGCCCGCAGCCACGCAGCTCAAGCTGTGATCCCGTAACGCAGGGAGTGAGGCTGGGTCGCCGTGGGGGCAGGAATCCCCCAGCAGTGGCACATGGCACAGCCGACTCTGGGGCTGCAGAAGAGGCACACAACAGCCAGGCCTTGGGGCTGGGAACCCCACAACACCCCCAGCTGCCCCCACAGAGCTGGACATATCCACCAGCGCCTCGCTGGCACCACAGCTCCTTCGCACAGCCTGACCACAGCTGATGGACTCACACAAACACGTGCCCCACAGACCGGCTGCAGCAATCCCCCTTTTTCAGAGAGAAAGAGGCACACCGACTCAGCTGCCTGTGAACCCAGGTAACTGTACCCTCCGGAATAAGGCACCTACTTCCAGGTGTCTTCTATCAATCGCTTTCCTTGTTTCACAGGGCCTGCGCTGCACTGCTAAGCATCTGTACTTACAGGTCTTGTATTTCCACCTTGTTCATCACACATTCCAGAGGCAGGGACATTGAACTGGGAGGAATGCTGTACATACCCCAAAGCTTCCACATTTCTTCCAGGCTGCTTAGCTTAATACAAGTCACAACAGCTCCACAAACCTTTTCTCCCCAATTCCTCCACATGCTTTCTACTTCTCACTGAGAGCTTGTGCTAGGTGGGGACCTGCTTGTGAAGAGACAACCCTCACAGGTCCATAAAGGACAGTGGCCACCCCATTATCTGTGCCCTACACAGCCAAAACCTCTCCCAGCCTAGTCTCCAGGCAGGAACAGGGCCAGACAGGCTGAGCCAGAGCTCAACACACACACAGCTGTGGTTCTATAGAAGGCAGTGGCTTTTTATCAGGCTGCTCCTCAGGCAGGATCCACCTGGGAGGATCCCACACAGCAAACACCTGGGGCCGCATCCCTGGCACACACTTGTGGCTGAGGGGACATGGCCGAGTGGGTGGTGTCCTCTGGCCAGTGTTTGCTGGCACTGGTGTGCTGTCTGTGTGCCTCACAATTTACTCTGTAATATTTGATGCAGCTTACAACTAGAAAAGTGATATGTTTATGGAAAGGGAGCAGGAGAGGCATGCAATTAAAAAAAATCTCAGCTCTCAGAGAATGGAATAGCAGCAGTGCCAGGATATGTTTGTGAGTGTAAGTGAGAACAGTTGCTGCCTTCCAAGGATGTGCCTTTGCTGGCCCAGTTTGGACTCTAATTTTTGGTAGCTTTTAGGATCAAGGAGTCAATGTAGACATTATAATTTATTTTTTTTATTGGAAGAGACTCCACCCTCTTTCATGAGAAAACATTTTATGCAAGTACAACCTTTCTAGTGTCAACATTATCATTTTTTGTTTGTGTGCAGCTCTCCCTGCTACCTTTTCCCCAGAGCACCTTGCTATTTCCTCTGCCATTTAGTATGTCCTGTGAGGAGCAAGCAGCAGATCTGGAGTGGGCAGGAGGTGGAGGCTGAGGTGGTGTGATGGAAACCAGGAGACATGGGCTGCCCAGAGCCAGAGCTTTGCCTCTGGACAGCAGTGGCTTACAGCAGGGGACCCTGACATAAGGCATCAGGAGCCGTTGAGAATGAACATCTCTGTTGGTTTTAACTGTGGGGTTTGCAATTTGTTAGTTTTCCTTGTAAGACCCCAGAGCACCTGAGCATTTTGGGCAACCTGACTGCATACTGCTCTTCCCCCACTGTCTTGAGAAACAGTAGGAAGTCTGTGATATTATTGCCCTTCAAACTGTTATTCAAGTGTCCATCTCTGTTTTTGCCTGCAAGAACATGAAACCTAGTAAGTTTTAAAAAATTTTAAAACCCTCCAAAATGTGTGAGAGGGAGCAGGTTATGTCTAGCCTTTTTTTAAATCTCCTTATCTCTGATTCTGATGGGCAGACTATTGACTAAAAAGGGAATTTCTTTCATCCTGTGAATGAAGCCAGATAATCAATCTTTAAGGTGAGTTTGGACTAGAATTAGGGGTTTGCTGTTCTCAGAAATAACACAATAGAAGCCCACAGTGCCTACATCTCCTGGTTTGGAAATAATTTCCTTACATAAAGGTCTCTGTAAGGGAACATGTATCCCCAGCCTCTTACAAGCACAAACTCTTGCACTGCAACAACATCCCTGATGGTGACTGGCCTGGGAACGATCAAAGATAGCTGTTCCTATGCTCTAATCAGCTAAGCACTTAAACATACTGCTTCTAATCCTGTATTTATCATACTGACCTGAGGCCTTCATGGAGATGCTTAGTGAAAAGATTGCTTCTTTTTCAGTCATTGTGAACATCAAGCTGTGTGTCCCTTGCCTCAGGTCTGTGAATTACTCATTGTAAACACTATTTTTACTGTCTATTTTTTCTCCCTTTGGTGCCCTACCCTTCTTCTTTCCAATATTTCTCAAAGACTATGCTGCTATGTGGTACTACATTTTATATAAAAAAAAAAACCCAACACAGTAGGGGTTGCTGGCTGAAATACCAAGTAAACCTTGATGGAAAGGGAGAAGAAATCCAGACTGGAGTAAGATACCATGCTGTAGGGCATGCAGGTTTAATGAGGAAATTGTCCTTCCAATATAAAAAGTTAGAGCAGACATGTGCCATCTGGAGAGTGCCATGCTGGTGAGTGTGCATTTGTGTGTTACATTTAAATGGGAGCAAGAGGGAAATGCCTAAATGAGCTATTTAGGGAGCAGCAGGGGGCCTGGCCGCCTCACCTCTCTAGATGCAGAGCTCCCTCTGGAAGCTGACGCAGGAGCATCTTGGAGAAGAGGTTCTAACTGTGTGAATTCCTTTTTCTTGCCTTTTCTCTGACTTTACTATTTGGAAATTTCTGTTGCTGCATTTCATGCTGTGTCAGAGACTTAATGTCTGATGCTTCATGTCCAGGCCAAAGTCTCAGGGTTGGGAGGCTACATCAAAAGTGAGTGTGAAGGGAAGGTGAAAGGCTGCAGAGGGCTTTTTGTGGTTGGTTCAACTGTGTCACCCTTGTAATTATGACCACACCTGTATGGTTGTTTTATATCTTAGCAGGAGGTGGGCAGGCTTTGTGTGGGAGTGAGACTGAAGTTTTGTAGTGAAAGAAAAGGAAGCCTGACTTCCTAGAGGAGGCTGTTTCTGAGCAGTGGCTGTGCAAACTTGATGTTTATGATGTTCTTTTTGGAGGTGAGCACCAAGAACCTTCTCAGTTCTTGTTGCTCTTAAATCAATTGTAATTATGCCTAAAAAACTCCAAAAACATAAAGTATGGATAAACTGGACACTGTTAATTATTGGAAAAACATCAGGAGAAAAAGAGACTGGTTGGCAGGATTGTTCCATGGCTTTCCAGAATGTTAAATTTCATTACAGAGGCTCTGTAGATTAGGGCTCTCAACATGGACATGGAAAGGGCTCTCAGCCCATGACATGGAAAGAAAAATCACCATACTAGTTTAAGGGTTTTTTTGGTTTTTGTTTGTTTGTTTGGATATTTTTTGTGGTCTTGGAACCCAGACAGGCAAAGGGAGCAAAGGTTTGGCCGTTGAGCTGAAGGCTATTTCTGCCGTTTTGTGTATGGTGCCATTACTGTTGGTATAAATACCTTGTTCAGCAGTTCAAGCTGAGATGCATCATGGATAAATGTAGATGAAGAGCTGGAGCTCAGAATTGAAAACATCTTTGTTTCCTCAGAGACCACCATTTAAAGGTTGATTAGGTTGGACACAGGGCAAGATATAGGCAGCAGCTGTGAAGCCAATACAGCTATCAGCTGATGCAGTAACAGGAAGAGAATTATTTTCACTAGGTGAAATTGGCAGTTGTTGTCTCCAGTAAATTGCATGTCATTGAAATATTTTGGTAGTGCAGCCAAATCTAATTTCAGCATATGTTGCATATTTCTTCTGCAGTTTTTATTTTCCTTTCATGTTTGTATTGAGTTTCAAATGAGAAAAGTAGAGTTCATTCTGAAGGAATAAAAATATTCAACATGTCATCTAATTAATAAATGACAAACTATACTCTATTAAGCTTAATTTATACTTCATGTGGTTTACATGCTAATGCAATGTACTGTAATTGTTAATATATGGATTCATCAGACTGCACTGACCCTAACAAGATATCTAGCCATGCCTTTCAGTTGAAAATGAAAAATAAATCATCAAGAGGAACCCCTTTTCAGAGTTCAAGTGTAGAATATGCCATAGAATTATATAGTTGCACCAGGCATGGTTTAGAATTGATACTGGGAAAAATTTTTCATGGAAGGGGTTGTCAAGCACTGGAAACGCCATCCTGGAGGTGTTTAAAACACATGTAGATGTGGCACTTGGGGACATGGTTTAGTGGTGGGCTTGACAGTACCAGGTCAATGGTTGGATTTGATGATCTTAAGGGTCTTTCCCAACTTGAATGATTCTATGATTATCGCTTGCCTGCCCCGGGATA
>VZTE01006895.1:0-22045 GCA_013397775.1 Eulacestoma nigropectus
CAGAATTTACAGCTTACTGAAAACACAAATGTACTTTGAACAAAAGCCAAAAATGTTCTTGAGATGCAGTAAAACTGACTGAGTTCAGGACAAATTAAGTGCTTCCCAGAAGCTCAAAACGAGATAGAAGTTTTCCTAACTATGAAATGGAACGTAAACATTCTGACTTATTGTAGGTTACTTTATCTCTTCACTTGCAAGTAGCTCTTGGCAAGGGGGTGCCGCGGAGCCCGCAGAGTAACCAGTGTGGGGAGAGGCGGCCTGCCTCGGGAGCCGGCACCAGAGGGGCCCGGGGAGTCAGCTTCTAAAGCCAGCCGAGCTATTCCGGGGCGGGGGGCATCAGTAGTGCCCGCAACATCACGCATATTGAATCTGCTACCCTGAGATGAAGATCTATCTGTTCCCTGGATCTGTGCCTGGGTTCATTATTGGTAGCCTTTCTAGCAGTCCCTGCTGCGGATATGTGCAGGAGTTTTTAACATAAAAGCCGTTCTTATTTAGGGAACAGTTACAGGGTTTTTAACATGTAATAAAAGTTGCTCCAATGTGGAGAAGGTGTTGCAAAGTCCCTAAGCTGCACCCACGCTCCCGGGACACCTCCCCAGTCTCAGGATACTCACAGTTCTGTGGTTCTTCGTCCAGTGAACACCAATGACCTAACCTTATAGGCTGTGCCGTCATCTCGCTCTCTGTTGGATTGTGGTCCACAAAAAAGTCCCCTGTTGTTGTAGCAGGGTCAGAGCTCTGCTTCCTGCTTACAGCTGGGGGGTCCAGGGTCATAAGGGTGAGTTGCAGTCCATCTCTTCATTGCAATCCGATATCCTGTTGTTCTGGGTCCGCGGGGCTTTGTTGCCGGTCGCAGTCCTACTTGTCACTGTAGTCTGAGATCCCGTTTCTTCTGCTATATTTGAGCCCCCATGTCTATGTTTCCAGTCGCTCACCTGGGGTCAGGTGTCTCTTTCTGCTTTTGCAGATTGTCCGGACTTTCAGGCTCTCATTTTCCACCTGGTGCTGCTAGACTGGGCTCCACCGCTGGCGCTTT
Source organism: Eulacestoma nigropectus (assembly GCA_013397775.1). NCBI lineage: Eukaryota > Metazoa > Chordata > Aves > Passeriformes > Eulacestoma > Eulacestoma nigropectus. The sequence continues at coordinate 1,043 of VZTE01006895.1, forward strand.
CAGGTCTGCGTCACGATCCTATCACATTGAGGTCACCATTTGACGGTGGACACAAAAGACTGATGCTGAAGATGGTGGCAAGCATCAGCACTTTATTACCAAAAAACCCGGCCTTTTTAAGCAGTTAGCTGGTTATCTGTTTACATAGTTTTAAAGCATAACAAGCATAATTCAACCAACCACCACACACCACGATGTGAGCACGCGATGGTCACGCAGCAAGTTTTTCTGTCCCTAATTCAGCCATGTCTCTTTCCCACAATCCTTCTCTACTTAGCCAAAGTAACAGGCCTGAGCCACGATTTTACAAAGGCAAGAAGGCCTTCATTTTATAAGGTTTTATCTGTATGCCAATACTTATAAAAGCCTGAGCCACATCCCAGAAGCAAAGAGCAACCCCCTTGCTGCTGTTAGCAGAGTAGGGGAGGTGGCCCACATGCCCTGGGAATGGCTCATACAGCAGTGCTTGTAGCCCCACTTGGTCACTGAGGTGTGTCCTCTGCCAGGGCAGCTTCCTGCCTGCCATCCAGCATCTGATGAGCCACTCTGCTAAATGACATGCAGATCGGGGCTAAAGGCATGATCATTCCCTGGGTTTTATTTTTGGGAGTTCTGAGCAGATCTGGTGCCCCAAAGGCTAAAGCTGCTGCTGCTGCCTTTTGGGAAACTCTAGTGAAAAGTAATATCTCATGTCCAGGAGAAGACAGCAGTTGCACAGCACAGCACAGCAGGCACTGGCTTTCATCATTTTGGCAGACATCACTAAATCACACAGCACATCATTTAAAACAAACACTGTATAAGGGCTTGTAAAATAACAGTACAAAGCAGCTCTTAAATTTCCCTGGTGTCACACCAAGCCAGTTATGCTGGCAAGACTCCAGCTTTTAAGGTGCACACCATGTGAAAGTGTCTCGCTGTGGACAAGACTGGAAATACAGTCCCAGCATTTCATTCCTCCCACATCATAAGGAAATGAGTTTTCCCCCTGTTGCAGACAGGAGTCATACTGAAATCGTGAAACAATTTATTACATGGGCAGGTCCTGATTTCAAGCTAAAGGGCATGGTCCTCACCTCTACCAATCCCTCAGCTCAATTTTCTGAATAGTTCATGGAACAGGGAAGGTGAAAATCTATAAGGAAATTGCCTGAGTGATCCACAGTGGCTGGTGTTGCCTTTTCTGTTCAGGAAGTATTGAACTCCAATACCACTGTTTGGCTGTGGAGGGAAGTGCTGTTGGCTGAAAATACAGTGTCTGTGATACAAACTCATCTAGTTTCTAATGTGGATTAGTTGCAGTAATTTTCAGCTAGATAGAATGTCCTCCATTTCTATCCTAATATCTTCACTAGCATTGCTCCTAAGCCTTGTGTGACTGACACATTTGTCTGATGAATGACTTGCTTATTCCACACGTAGAAATCACCCATCACCTGAAACCAAAGGAACAATGACATTATTAAATTGCAACAAACCTCCTGCCCTGGACTTTCAACCCTAGATGTTAAGGTTTGCTCTGAGCCCCGTGGGAGTGCTGTCAGGGTGCCCCTGTGTGCTCCTGCAGTGCTGTGCTCCAGTTTGGTGTGTCCCAGCCTCACACAGGTCTCCCCCCTTTTCTCTTACTGACTCTCTGCTGCCACTGTAAAGATTTTGGGGCTCTTGATAAGCAGGGATTGGCCCTTTTGTGAACACTTGCTGCTGCAGAGAGACAAGTGATCATCTGCAAGATCAGAGCATATGCACACATCTGATCACCTTTGATAGTTTGCATTTATTATTATTATTACAAAGTTCCTCTTTCTGGAATGATGCTGAACAATGCTGAACAATTTACTGTTTCAGATCCTTTCTGTTGTCTGGTAATCTGAATCTAGTCCTTATACCGCTTTTCTCATGTTGAAATGGATTTTGCCATTGACATGCAAAATATTAGGATATTAGGTGGACACAGGCTGCTTTGGAATAGCAGTATTTGAAAAATCCTTATGCGCATGTATTACTTGGTGGCATATTTCTATTCATTCTTGTTCTTTAGAGGTGGTGGAGTAGCAGTGAGTAGCCTCAGGGATGGGTAGGGAATGTATGAGAAAAGATCCTGAGAAGTAAAATCAAAAAGCAACCCTAGCCAAGACAGTTTGACTTCGGAATTCTACTTTTCTTAAGGGATAAGGAATAAATATGTGATTTCTAGATTGTTTACCTACAGCAATTAGTCCTGTATTGATAGAAGATGAATCAATTCTTTTTAGTGACTCTTCACTAAGTTTTGTAATTTTCCAGTATAGTTTGATGAGTGGAATGGACTTACCCCATGTTAATCACGAAGACTCATCACTGTGCAGTCACTGATAAGCAATTATCATGTAAAATAACAGCAATGAACTCAAATTGCCCCTCACTGCCCATCACTGCTCTGCTTTTTATAGTAATAATATAGTCCATTAAAACCTACAATCAGTGTAATGTTTATGCATTATTGGGGAGATAAATTGCATAATTCTCATTTTACAATTTAAATGTAATTAGTAGCTTACTAATGACTAAAACCTGAATTTGCTAGACTATCAGTTTTTCTAACACTTGCCAAAATTATAGGCAATTACTTAGAGCTTACAGTAATTATAAGTCCATCTTTTAAATAATTAATGTGCACTTTCATGGTACAAAACAGCCAGTAATCAAACGACCTCTGGCTTTTACAGCAAGCCCATGCAATTAGGCTTATTGTGTAGGTCTATAGAAACATTCCCATCACAAGAGTCTGTTAAGTCGGCAGCCTTGATAGTGTGTTGTGTTGGCTGTTGTGTTTTATGGTACCAGACAATGATTAACACCCAACAGCCTTTGGAGATGTGGGTGAGGACAAAATCTGAGTGCATTTCCTGAGCCACGGGATGCAAATCCAGAAAAGTAATTACAGGTGAGTGGAGTTTGAAGTTAAGTTCTGTTGTCTCTTGGACTGTCAGATATTCTGCTGAGGGGATTTTTCAAGTGCATTCATCTTTTGCATTACGTGACTTGAATCATTAGCTCAAGAAAGAACTCCCTGTCCTGGGGGGCCTGTGTGGTATTAAACTAATTTTTTTTTTTTTTTTTTTTTGGTGGTAGCACCTTTCACTGCTACTCTAGGGTAGATGCTGCAGAATCATAGAACCATCAAGTCTGGAATAGACCTACCAGAACATCCAGTCCAACCACTCACCCAGCACTGCCACTGGACCCCTAAACCACTAAACCACACCACCCAGAGCCAGATCCAAATGCCAGCATGTCCAGGGACGGAGGATGGTGACTCCAGCACCTTACCGGGCAACCTATTCCAGTCCCTGACTCCCCTTTCAACAGTGAAAATTTTCTTTCTGATATCTAATCTGAATCTCTCCTGTCTCAGGTAAAGACCATTTCCTCTTGTCCTCTCACTGCAGGCATGGCAGAAGAGACCAGCCCCTCCTCACGACAACGTTTTAGGCAGTTGTAGAAAACAGAGAGGTCCCCCCTGAGCCTCCTCAAGACTAGACAGACGCAGATCCCTTGGCTGTTCCTCATCAGACTTTCTTTCTAGACCCTACACGAGCCTTGTTGCCCTTCTCTGGACACGCCCCAGCATCTCAATGTGCTTTTTAAATCGAGAGGCCCAGAACTGAATGCAGCATTTGAGGTGTGGCCTCACCAGTGCAGGGGAGATGGTTACTGCTTGGTCCTGCTGGCTACACTATTCTGATACAGGCCAAGATGTCACAAACCCCATATAAATGTTTTTTTTTTCTCCATAGTCTCAAAATTTAATGGAATGTCAGCGGGAAATAGATACCTAACTCATGAAGCCCAGAGGTGTCTGCTCACCAGAGGTATCTGGCCCAAATTATCTTACCTCCTGTGCCTGCCATTAGCCAGTAGTGAAGCCTTCTTGAGGCCTGGAGGCTCTGTACAGAAATCAGAAGGCACGGGACTGGTTTGGTTGGCTTAATTGGAGTCCATGTACCTGAAAAGCTTTGTAAAATCAGCCCTGTTTCCCAGAGATGCACCATGTCCTCTCACTTTGCATTTTCAAAATTCAAAAAAAAGGTCTTTACTAGCCAAAACTGATAACAGTAGTGATTCTGGTATTTGCTGTCTTCTCTTCAAACCTGTCTCCAAGAAAAAGTTTTATGATTCTATGAAGAAACAAAGCAAAAGAAAAAAATAAAGTAACTCTACAGAAGGCAAAATCAAACCTTAAAATTAGTGTCAGCGCTTCTAGGGTCAATGTATGGATCTCAGCAGTGGAACTAGCACAGTGTGGCAGGCTATAAATACAGTCCTGTCTTTGTAGTAGTGTAAATGAAGTGTTTTTGTCAGTCTTGTTTCTCAGCTCAAGAATCTGCCCCTTGCCTCAATACCTTGCACCCTTCTCCTCCCATAGCCCCAACACCTGTAACCAGGAGTGGTGAGTAGTAATCAATCCCACCTGCCCTGCCAAAATGTAACAACAAGCAAACCACTTAACCTCTGACCCCAGTTTGCCTGTCTCTAAAATGAGAATTATGGTAACAGTTACCACAGCAGGGCAATGGAAGGATTAATTAGTGTTTATAAAGACTTTGAGGTCTTCAGATGAAAATACTACAGTATACAAGTAATTATGACTATCCTTACTTTCACTTGCATGTATAGATTGTAATTATCTGTGGATTGTATTGCATTGACTGTGAATAATTTAAAAGCTCTCTTCAGGAAGGTGTCACTTTAAATGTTTTTCTATTTTGCATTTAATAACACCAAGGTTTAGCTTCTTTCTTCCTTTCCTTACCCTCTGATAATGGTATATTTTACGGTGTTGGTTATTGGAGCCCTGAATATAAAGTAGTCTATTTCTTATCCTGCTTTCCTTCATTTGAGGAGAGGACAGGTATGATGGAATAGAATTCTGTGCTGATTAAGTAGCTTATTTAACACTGCAGGATGCCCTGGCAGGTCCCTCCTGTGCAAACTGCCAGGGAGACCCTCAGGGTCACCACCCCCTGGTGCTCGGGGGCTGTTGTTAGGGCACCTCCAAACTGCCTGCACAGTGATGCCCTGGATGTGACAGGGGTTGAGTGTATCCACAGCCTTTGTGACAGCTGTGTTGAGTACCCCCTGCATATTTACCTCGTGACTCCACTCCTTACTGAACACAGAAGATCCTCATTTGCTCCTCTTCTTTGCATGTCTTGCAGCATAAAGGAGAAAGGAACAATAGCTAGAGACTCCTTCTCTGGGCTTGTATCCTTCCAAATGCCTCCCAAGTGTCTCTTTAAGCCCTGTTTTGCATGTGCCACGTGTGGCAGCTACTCACCTTTGCTAGACAGCCTCAAGCTGAAGGCAAGAACAGTCCTTGTAGTAATTCCCTTTCACTTGGAACTGAATGGATTCAGAGAAAAGAGGTGCACCCCTCAGTTTGTTTCAAGAATCAGCTGCAATTACAGCCAGGTTTATCTCCTCAGAACCAGAACAGTTCAGTCAGGAATGTGGGTACCATGGAGATCCCTCCATAGTCTGGGGAAGGAGGAGGACGGGCCAGTTCTGCTCACTGCTGTAGGTTATATGGGGAGCCAGGTTGCTGAAATTTAAGTGCCTCACTTAAATGCTTAAAAAATGCTGAGCATCCAGTTTTCTGCTCTGCACCTTCTGGATAAATGGACATCTAAATTGCTTAAACATCTAAAACCCATTGAGTCTGATCTCAGCATATGTCCACTCTCCGTTGGAGATGAAGGCAGGAGCTAAAGTTCTGTTCCATGGTGTTCCCCTGAAACTCAAGAATTTGCCTTCTGAAACTGTAACAAGCATTACTGTTGGAAATAGGAACAACTCTTATTTTAATTTAAAAAAAATTGTTTATTACAAGAAAAATAATTTGGAAAATAACAGCATCCAAATTTTTAATTTAAAAACCATATAAAAACCCCAGAAGCGCAGGATCGGAGACTCTTGGTGCCAAACTGGGTATGTGCCCGTGGCAGAAATCTTCAGCGCTGGATTTACCTCAGCTAATCTGAGGCAAAATTCTCTTAAAATAAAAAAAAGAGGTCTCTGAACAGAGATAGGCCTAAGGCCCCTCCCCCCCCGTACCCAGCACTGGAGCAGCTGCAGAGAGATGTGTTCACCAGCTTGGCCTCATGGAGGAGAGAGAAGGAGGGGCTCTGGGATCCTACTTTTATACCTTCTTGGCTCTTCCCAGAATCCCCCACTGTCCTACCCCATGGCACAAGATGATTGGTGAATTTCAAGGTGCATCACAAGTTCCTTTCACCAACAGATCATTTGCTGGGGAGGGACATTGGTTCACAGAGAGGAGGTGTTTAACAATTTAACTATCTTAACAACTTTGATAACTATTAACTTGGTTATAAGATGATTTTTATATGCAAAAGCCAATTACCTAATTTCATATATGACAATTAGTTTTTTATGATACGTGAATCCCAGGAAGTCAAAGCCAGTTTGTCTATTTAGTGACCTCAAACCCAAGGCCCTGTCTTTGGAGCTTATTTGAGTTTTTTATTTTATACTGTGAAAGCAGAAGTAATAGTGCTTCTTTAGGCAAACATCAAAACCGAGACTGAAATTAACATCTTTTAATTAGTTAAAGGAGAAATTGCTGTTTGTATTGCATGTCAGAACACACGTGTTGATAGAAGGCAGCAGCTGTTCCTTGTCTGTTCCTTGGTCCTGCTGCATCGTGTGCCATGTGGTCCATGCACTGGGACCCCGCTCACATCCCCTTTTGTGCTGGTGGTCACTCTGCATCACACATAGGGCACCTCTGCCGCTCTGTCCTCTCAATGTAGCAGCTAAAGAAACAGTAGGTTATGCCCAATCAAGTGGCATATTCACATAGAAGTTTCCAGTTACTTCATTTCATAGCCTGGCCTCCCGACTTTAACTCACGATCTCTCAGAATCATCATAGAATCATAAAATGGTTCAGGTTGGAAGCAGTGTTAGAGCTCATCTTGTCCCACCCCCTGCCATGGGCATGGACACCTTCCACTATCCCGGGTTGCTCCAAGCCCTGTCCAACCTGGCCTTGGACACTTCCAGGGATCCAGGGGCAGCCACAGCTTCTCTGGGCACCCTGTGCCAGGGCCTGCCCACCCTCACAGGGAGGAATGGTGGGACACTGTTGTTAACACACCTCAGGGTGGCTTTCTTTGTTGACTTCAGTGTCTGTCTGTTTGTGAAGGGAGTGTGCCAGGTGATGCACCAGGCTCTTATCTGTGGTGCCCAGCAGTGGCACCAGAGGAATGGGCAAGGACTGCTCCCAGCAATTTCCTCTGCCCATTCTTCCCTGGGCAGTGCCCAGCCCTGAACAGGCTGCCCAGGGAGGGGCTGGAGTCTCCCTCACTGGGGATATTCCAGAGCCCTCTGGACACAGTCCTGTGCCCTGTGCTCTGGGATGGCCCTGCCTGAGCAGGGAGGTGGCACCAGCGATCCACTGTGGTCCCTTCCTGAACCGTTCTTGGATTTTGTGGTTTTGGAATGATGCAGAAGACCAGTTGAATCTGTTTTGAGGGAAATGCCCTTGTTTTCCAATGATTGAGCTAAATTTACAGTTGGCAATGATATCCATCACTTCAAAGTACCTTGAAAAAACTCATACTGCCTACAGTCATATCTGGAACTCATAATCTTCTAAAAGTGTTTGTCTCTCTGAGGAAGGGAGGCACAACACTGTTGTCCTGTTGTTACCAGAGGAGCAGAAGCATGAGGACTCTGTAGAAGAGGAGGTAGTTAAGACAGAACAGGGCTAAGGGAAGAGGAGGCAACTTTAGAAGGGGAAGAAAGTAGTTTGTCCTTGTTATCTGCAGGAGATAGAACAGAGATGTTTAGGTTTTATACTGCAGCCGAGGAGATGCAGATTGCTGCTGTGAGGAATAAATGGTGAGGCCTGGAACAGTCAGCCTGGGGAAGCCCAGGGCAGCTGGGGCAGTGTCTTAGAAACATTGCAGGTGGATACAGTCAAATAACTAGGGAGACTGATGGTATGATGTTTTGAAAACCCTTCTCACCCTGTAAGACAGGAGTGACTGGATCACTCATGCTTGGAGTCACAGGTTAGCTTCTCATTCCAGGACTTGCCTCTTTCCCATGCTGAAAAATGCATAATTTACACATCAAGTCTGGGTGGAGATTTACCCTAGAGTGATTCATACAGGCTAAATTCAGGCATCTAAACTGAAAGGAGCATGGAGCATGCTGGTTAGAGCCAGATAGCCCAGAAGTGTTTGAAGGATTATTTTTCTTTTTTATGTTTTGAATAGCAGCTTTGGGCTCGGGAGTCTCCATCTGGTTTTGCTGCCATCAGTGTGAGCTACCACTGAGCACGGCAGTGAGCTCCCCAACAGCAAAATCAGCTGAGGTCAAGCTGGGGACTGTCTCTTCTTCCATTGTAACACTAGTCTGGGCACCCCTAATCTTTTAACCACCAATAAAAGAGAGAATACACAATAAAAAGCATTTTGTTTTCTTTAGGCTTTTACTGGAATGATGAATAAACTCTACAAAGTGATAACTGAAACCCGAGTCTTGTTGATTTATTTGAAATGACTACAGGAAATCAAGGTATCCTGCAGGTCTGTTCATACCAATAAGCTCTGAGTTTCTCTTCCTCTGCAGGAAAGGGCACACTGATAACCTTGTAGGAAAGATTTGGATATCTTTTAGTAACAAGGTGGGTGTGTGTCCAGCGTGCAGCATTGGCTGGAACTACTTAGCATGCTCAAGTGTAGAGACTGAAAGAAATAAAGAGTTGTTTACTGTATCTGTAAATGTGGATCAATGGCTTGTTAATCCATGCCAGCCTCACTAAAATTAACAGTGTCTGAAAGAATAAATGATTTTATGGTGATGGATAATCCACCTAGAATAAGACACTATTAGAAAAGATGTAGAACCTGGGAATGCAGGGGAAGTAGTTCATTTGAGAGGAGAAGGCTGTTGTCAGCAAATGCTTTTGCAGGCAGTTATGCATGTTGAATTTCTGTGGAGAGAAAGGGCAGGAACATCAGCTGACCTTGCCTGGCATAGCTGTACGACTTCAGGAGAGCTGCAGGATGTCTGCTGAGGATCCAGGTCTGATCCAAAGACGGAGATAAGTCCATGAAGAGACTTCTGATGATTTCAGTGAATTGAGTTTTCCAGTCTATAAACTCCCACATCTCAGCCACCTGAGCCTCACCACACCCCCACTATTCTTAAGGTGTGACTATTGCTCTCCTGAACAGTGGAGACTGCAGTGACCCTCCTGGAACAGCTGAGCACCTCATCTCCCTGGAGGTGCTTTATTCATGCGTTCTGTCTGTATCCCACTAATACTGTGTTGATATTGAGGAAAGTCAAGGCCAAAAGAATTAGATTAAAAGGTGGAGGCAAGAAGAAAGCTCTTCCTCAGTTCCCTCTAATAGAATTCCTTATTGGCTCATCCCATGGAGAAGTTAATACCCCCCACATAAACTTAATTGTGTAAGAATGGCCACACCAGATCAGACATTCTCCTCTCCAAAAACATGACCTGGTTTGGAGTGTGACACATGAGTATATTTGGACTTTCTTTTTCCTTGTGCTTTTTCTCTGTGGGGTTTCAGGATGCTGGATTGGGCTGCGGTTGTGAAAAGAGTGCAGGGCCGTTCCTGGCCAGTCCCAGTTCTCTGCTGTACAGAAAGGAGACAAGTTGTTGCATTGTATTTTGTAAAGAGAGGCTGGGAGCCCCTCTGAATTCCTGGCATAAGTTATGAGATAAGAAGAATATGTACAAGGACTTTTTTTTGAAGTTGCACTCTTCAGAATGAGAGTAATTCTTTGGGGCCTCAGTATTCAGATCACAGCTTCTTGCAGACAGGTCTGTTGTTGCTGTAATTAGGCTTAGTTTACAAAATCTTTCACTAGCATTTTACAAACTGCCTGGTGATTTTTTAAGTGCCCAGTTACCCTTAAGAAAAAACTATTAGAGACTGTGATGCTAGAGGCTTGAGCAATTGTAACTTAAAAATCTTAGGTAAGAGTACTTAGCCTCAGTCAGACCCCAATTGTGGCTTGTGATTAGCAGTGACAACCTGTGGCTGTCCTCTCTACCTCCAAAACCTGCTACAACCTCTTCACCAAAAGCCACTAGAACAGTCGATCTGTTCCTTTAATTAGAAGTGTATTAATGAATCCATCTTGTTCTCTAATCCCCACACACATAGTACAGTGATTCATTAGCACAGGAAGAGACAATTTAGATTTTCTCAGATAATAGCAGCTGTCACTAATCAAATTAAAGGAGGAAATGCAAATCTGAAGTTGGACAAACTGGTCTGGCAGGGAGGAAGGCGACAGGCTGGTGTGAAGGGCTTTCTGCACAGCTGAAAGGAGGACAGGGGCAGAGGAAATTCCAGGGGCATTAGCAGCTCCTCACCAAAGGAAACCGTGCCCCACTGTTGTCCCCATGTCTAGAGCCTGGGCGCTCTTGCTGACATGTACACCTTCAGTGGGGCTTTAAAAGGTGCAGAAATAGCTTGTGAACACACTGCTTGGTGCAAAACCTCCTCTCTTAACACAGAAACATTAGTGTTTGAACCAAGAATACATTTTTCAGCAATTATCAGGCTTCACTTGCCAAGCGGTATGCTCATGTCCTCAGTGGAAGCCCCTCAGGGGGCTACACCACCTGGACAAACAGAAAAAAAAAGATAAAAAAGAGAGTTGTACTTAGCTTTTCTGAGTGAAAAATGCAATGTTTGTTTGGGTCTTCTTTTGTTTGGGTTTTTTTGGTGGTGGTGGTGTTTTTGTGGGTTTTTTTAATATGTTGATGGCTTGGCTGGTGCTAGTGCTAAGCAGCATGAGCTGTTGCTGACATCAGTCCTCATCAGCAATAGAGAACCATCCAGGCTGCACCAGCAGCAGCTCCAGCTCACAGGCTTCTCCCTGACAGGCATCAGGAGCAGATACCTGAGACTGTGAGTGTTGAAACCCCTGACAGACATACGAGGAGCAAACACCTCACAGGAACCCACACTGAAGGGAAATTTTAAGATCCCTTCCTCCATTTTGACAGCCATTGACTTTAGACAGCCATGATGGGCATGTGTATTTCCAATGCCTTTTAAAATCTTTTTGCTTTTCATTCAGGAGCATCCCATGTCAATGAGTGCTGTAGGCTAATCACAGTATAAAAATATTTCTTTTTGTGGCTTTGAATTTTTGTCCTTTCAACTTCTTTGAAAGCTCCTCACTGCTGCGCTGTGGCAAGAAATAAAGGTCTCATAGTCCCTTTCCCCAATATTTTTTGTGATGTGATCCATTCATGTTTGTACATTCATTGTAAAGCAGTGGCTTACCAACTGGTTTTTATGTATGAAAAGGTATTTTGTTAGGTGGTTTAGCTCCATGTGGAGGATGGGACACTCAGGGCCATGGCCACCCACTGCCAGTGGCAAAAGGGTACAGACCATATGCAGGGCTCTGACTCTGGGGTGGGCATTGGCAAGGAGTTTTCATGTGTCTTCCTCGTTCCAATTTTGATGAATAAATGAAGGCTCTCTTGTTTTGGTAGTGTTCTAAGCAACTAAATGTTTGGGATAACAGGAGAAGAATGAGGTGGCCTGTCCCCAGGCCTTGCTGCCACTCATGCTGTGTGGTTTTGGCCATTCCACACTTGTGCCTTGTGCTTTACCCTGAAGCAGAGAGTTTTGAAGATTTGCCCAATGTCCAACATTGCCTGTGTGTATTGAAAGCAGGAGATCAAAGGAAAGAAAGTGCTCCCTTCTCTAGCACTTCAATGATATGAGCAATTAAAATATGAATTAATCTAAGCAAGATGAAAATGCAGATTTTGAACAGAGCTGCTGGAGTCACCTTGAACTTGTGCCTAGTGCTATTTAGCCTGGGTGATTAAGGACACTTGTAATCTATTAAAAAACTTGTCATTATAATGTGAAATCATAGAATTATAGAATTGTTAGTGTTTGGAAAAGACCCATAAGATCATCAAGTCTAACTGTTAGCTCAGCATTGCCAATTCCACCAGTGAACCATGTCCCTAAGGGCCACATCTACAGATCTTTTACATCCCTCCAGGGATGGTGGCTCCACCATTTCGTGTGCCCACTCCTGGGCACCCTGTTCCAATGATTGGCAGCCCTTTTGGTAAAGAATTTTTCCCTAATATCCAATCAAAACCTCCCCTGGTGCAACTTGAGGCTGTTCCGTCTCATCCTGCCCCTGTTTCCTGGGAGCAGAGCGTGATCTCCCTCAGCTGCCCCCTCCTGTCAGGGAGTTGTGCAGAGCCAGAAGGTCCCCCCTCAGCGTCCTTTTCTCCAGGCTGAGCCCCCTCAGCTCCCTCAGCTCCTCTTCATCAGACTTGTGCTCCAGACCCTTCTCCAGCTCTGTTGCCCAGACTCCATGGGGGAAATGGGGTTGAGTTATTCAGAGAAAGGAAAGGGAGTGACAGGAAAAGAGGAATGTGTGTTTGTGGTAATTATGTTTATATGTCCTTGACCATAATAATCTGCCTTCAAAGAAGGAGATACTGGGTCAAGTCTGACCCTTGAGAAGGACATGAGACTGCTCCTTCCCAGAATGTGCTGGAGGTGTTTGAGAGAGACCTTTGGGCCAGGACCAGGGCAAGCCAAGCATGGGGAGATCTCAGAGAGTGGCAGGGAGCTGGTGACTGTGGCTCAGGAACAACAGCCTCAGCAGTGGCACACAGAAAAGCTTCCTAGATATCCTGGCTGCCTGCACTCCAGCAAGCTGCTGAGCACTGCTTTGAGAGAAAGCTTTAAGGAAAGGGATCTATTTCACAGGTACACAGTGGGAACCCTTATCTTACCTGCAGTCCTGAGTATTGTAAAAAGAAAAGCTGTTAGTTCTGTTTTCTGTGTAAAGAAAACCTCATTGGGGTGTCCTAGGAGAGAAGGTCTGGGCAGATGGAGCACAGAGATGTGACTGCTGTGGTTGCTGTCACAGAAGTGTTTCTCAGTGAGTTTACAGTACAATTTTTAAGACATTTTCATTGTATGCAGAAAATTTCATTCAGTACTGGTCATTTTACATTGTATACTGCATTCAAAACATAAAGAGCTTCTAAAGACAGTCAATGTTTACTACACATGGTTTGCCAGGCACTAACTCCTGAATATCTTTTTTTTCCTTAGCCTGAGAACCTCAGACATTATTACCTGGCATAAAATATGTTCTAAAACATCTCTGCTGTGAACTGCTCCTCCTTTCTGGTCTGGCCAGCAAATACAGCAGTGGAAGAACTCGGGCCTGTGGGGACAGTACCTCCTCTCCCCTGGAGGACAGCAGAATTGATGAGTGGAACTCATCATTGGACTGTGAAAAACACAATATTCTTCAGCTTGAGGTAGATGTTAGTTTTTTTATCCCCTCATAAAACAATGATGGGCAGAGGGCTCATTACCACTGCTGCTTCAGTATTCTAGTATGAGTGAAAACATTTCCAAGTGGCTGTTGGGAATTCCTGGTTCTGGAATGCCAAACAGAACTTTTTTCAGAAGGAAACATAATTTCACAGCAGCCATGGAGGTTTGGTATTTTCCACCTATCCTAACAAGAAAACTTACTGGAAACAATAATGCACTGGGAGAAGTAATGCTCATTATGCCAATAAGCTGTGTGTAAAAATGTTTAATCTCTTTCCCTCAGCTCCATTACTGATTATTTTTAACCATAACCGTCAGTAAAGATCCAATACAGTTTCCACCGATATGTGAAAGCTTTTTAACTGTAGCTGGTGCTGAATTAGTTTCTAAATAAACCTCTAGTCATCACTTGAAAGGACTGTGCTAAGTATATTATAATGGAACTCATAATAAACACATTTCCCTGAACTAATGCTAGAGGATCAAATGCACCAGGTTCCTGTGTTAGCAACTGAGCCAAGAGAGGGAAATGGAATTGAAACATCTCTTCTGTCATTTATACGTGGGAGTGAGAGACATGCTTTCTCATTATAGGTACTTTAGGGCTATGTTTAAATAAAACACCTTCTATTGGCTTGCCCTTGAACTCTGTCCCCTTCATCCAATTAAGCAGAACTCTGTGGAAGAGAAATGTAGCTCCAAGCTTGCCCTGCAAACTGTAGAGACTCAGCTCTAATCCTGCCATCAGGAGGGGTTTGAAAAGTTTAAATGAATTATCTGTGGAAAATCAATTATGAAGTAGACAAGTTTGCCTTTGTGGCAAGTGGAACTGATTCAGCTGTGGAATGCTTCCTCTTCAGAAAGATATATTTGAGGTCTATGGCAGCAAATACTGGGAGAGAAACCAAACAACTTGCTACTTCATGATAAGCAAAGGACCAGCCAAAGCTGCTTGCAGCCCACTGACTCGATGCTTCAGCTGCTGATAGCAGTTCTCTTGCTGTCCTGTCTTGTGCTGATGTGCTCCAGGCATTCTGGTAAACTCACTGTTCCTCCTTCACTCTGTTATTTTTGTGAAAACTTGAATTTGGTTGATATGCAAGTTACTGCAGCATATACAGTAACCCAGCAAAACCCCAGCTAACAGTGATTTCACTGGAGTCTTTATTTAATAATGTAAAAATGTTGACCATTCACAAATGGTCCCTGACACCACAGGATGTTAGCTATCATCGACGTGAGAACCTCATTATCTTTAGTAACTGCAGAGTTAGACCTCAGATCTGGGTAAGACTCAACACATCTGAGGGTGTGAGCACTGGACCTGCTTATTACAGAATTTTGTACAGTCTTGATGCTGTCAGAGGTCTCCACACAGCTTGATTCTGGCTTTACCTCTGCTAGGAGAAGAGAAAACAAATCCAGTGTTCAGTGTAGGAAATTGCAGTGATACAAGGGAAGAGGAATAAGGAGACATTTTCAGATATGAACCCATTCTGGATATACCTTTGCAGATATTAAGAAACCAGTGTCATCATGAGAGTGATTAGACACAACCAGGGGACCGGAGAGGTTATGGGATCTCTACCAGTGGAAATACTGAAACTAGACCAGATCCTTGGCAATCTGGTCTAGCTGAGACAGCTTGGAGCAGAAGGTTAGCCTAAAGGCTTCCAAGGTCCCTTCCCACCTAAATTATTCACTGGTTTTGTTTCTGTCCCATAGACAATCAGTAATGAGAGAATGTATGACAACTATCATTATAAACATTTTCTGGTTGGTGGTGTACATTTAACACTCTCCAGAGCTTGAAGATCATTCAGAACAAATACGAATCCTCAGTGAAACAAGTTAGTGTCAACAGTAAGTAATTTGGTTTCCTATGCATCGGGTATCACCAAGGGAGCAGAGGCAATGCAGTCCTTCAAATCATTAAATCTCAGGTTTGAACTGTGTGTATTTTTCTCTGAAAACTGAGCATTGATTCAGTGTCTGACAATCTCTGAGTGTCCTGGCATGACAAATAAAAGATGGAAATGTGAATTCCATCTGGTCTGGAAGACCACCTTTGCTCTAAGCATGTACCAGTCACCTCATCAGCTGCACTGAGTTGTGCCCAGTCTTAGAGAAGAGATGAACCGTGTAAACCCAACATCAGAAAGCAGTTTCTGTCTTCTTCTTTCACTTGTTTTCCTTCCTTCCTCCATTATTTCTTTTTTTTCCTTCATCTGGGGATATTTTTCAGAGTTGTGTGATACTTGATAGGACACAATTGAGCAATAAAGCAAATTGTTGTGGAGTCATTTTAGTGAAGTGACATTAAAGTTGTCATTTATTTGTTGTCATTAAATTGACAGCTTGAATTAGGGGAATGTGTCAATGGATTTCTCCTGCTGGGGATGGGGAAAGGACATAATGTCATACGGTGATGGGGAAAGGAAGCACTTCATCTTTTCTCCATTGCACAGGAAACATTGTTTTGCCGTAATGTTCCACTGAGGCTGCAAGTAGTCCTTGGCTCTACAAGAGAGGAGGGAAACAGTCTGTTTGTTGATAAATCTACCCTAGTAGCAGCATTAGTCTTCAGGAAGCCTTTTAATAAAAAATCGGTTCAGAAGGGAAGGGTGGTTATGGAGCTGAAGAACTTGGTGTTATTTCTCGTTCTCATTGCAGCCTGAATAATGATGGAGAAAGAGGAAAGGCAGAAGCGGATGAAACTCCACTTTTGAATGGTCCAGCAGCTGCAGCAAAGAGAGATTTGCTCACAGAACCATGTGGCAAAGGCAAAAATGAGGTCAGACTGAAAACAGGGAACGCAGCTCATCGGGGAGTAACTGGTCAGACAGTGGGACCAATGGAATGAGTGGGGATTCACAGAGCATGTTGCAGTTTTTACTTTCCCATATTTTCCATTTTATTGTTGTATAAGGTAGTATAGAGATGATTTTTAAACAATGCAGGTCTCACAATAAAACTTACCACAAGTGATTTGTTCTGAGGTTTTTCAGAGCAGCACCACAAAAATCCCAGAGAAGCCTCTTCTTGCTTGCCACCTGTATTTGTAGAGTTGAACAGCAAATGTTGTAATTACAAGCTGGTACAAGTTAAATTAATTGCCCACTAGTCTGTTTTAAATTAGAATCAGGCAAGTTTGGTAATCTTCTAACATGTCCAGGAAAGCTGGATGAGCGTGTAAGTGCACCCATGCATTTTAGTGATTTGAGTTAAAAATTCAACTCCTGAAATGAAACTCATAAAAACCAAAGCACATTCTGGGATCTGACAGTCTCTTCCACACACAGAGTACCAATGTTTCTAAATTTCCTTTTCTCTGGATACAGAATAAAACCAAGAATATTTAACAGTTAATACTCAGTATCTTATTTTAGAGAAACAATTTTTTAATAATAGTTAGGGACATTGTTTTATAATTGCATATTTCATACCTGGGATGTAACAGTCACCACCATGAAAGCATCTCTGAGACACAGAGGGTGAAATACATCCCTTCTCCAATTCAGAATAAAATCTGTCCCACCAATTTGAAGCCTTGTACAGAAATAAATGTCATCTAGTGGCTTTGGTGGCGTTTGTAATATATCTCACATTTTCTGTCATAGTTACTGGAAAACACCAAGGTATCTCAGAAATCCTGGCAGAGGATATTGATTGGAAAACACTGGAGGAGGCCTGAGTTTAAATGCAAGCAGTGTGTATCAAAGGAGCTGCTGATGCTTACAGCACATGCTGACAGCATGGATGGGGTACAATGCGAGGAAGTAACTCCCAGAGCTGAAACAGAGCCAAAGAATCACACAGATAGTGCAGGAGTTCCCAGTAAGACACGATTAACCCGCCCCAGTCTGGGCTGGATTCTGGCCTCCCTGCACAGGAGGCTGTGGGGACATCAGGCTGGGCTGGCCCTGTCTCACATGAGATGACAGCCATCACAAGAGTCAAGCCATATCTAGCTGAACTGCCTGGGAGTCAAGCTTTTTGCTGTCAGGCCCCAAAATACTTCACTGAGACAAGTAAGCACCTTAATATGGATTTAGATGCCTATCTTTTAAGCACCTAAGATCAAAACTCAGGCTGCAGGTTTGATCTCCCATGTCTTGTGTTTCCTCTCTGCTGCGATGAGTGAAGCCTCGCTCTGTGGCTGCTGTGTCCCTGGAGAAGAAGCTGTCTTCTATGTCTCTAAAACCCAGCTGAGGTAAGGTCAGACCTGGCCAGTGGCACAGAGCCTGGGGTCTTATGGGGTTAATCATTATAGGAGGGGTAGGAAAGCTGGACTGGCATGGGCATCTCATTCCCTTGGCTTTTCTGAGACCAAACCACCCTTAACCTGCAGGACTGGGGACAGATTGCTGATGGCTTTGTGAGCTGACAGTATACAGGAGGGTAGGAGAAAGCAATTCTTAGAGGGTAAAATCTGGGGGACACCACTGTTCTGCTGGTTACCCCTTGACTTGGAGGGCCTTTTTGCAGTGTGTGATCAAGGCCCCTGCTCCACAGGCCTGACCATTGTGCCTCTTCGTTCCAGCACTGTGAGTCCCCTCAGAGCACCAGTGTCATTTCTTAAACACACAGGGATGCCCTGTTAGCCATTACTGCTGCTCTCTCCTTCCCCAGCTCTTGGAAAGCTTTACATGATCTCTCCTGTGTCTCCTTTATGCTTGTAACTTTTCAGCAGATTTCTTCTGTTTCTGTGGTGCATCTGCTTGGAGGAAGTGTTTTCTTCTTTCCAGGTTTCTTGTGCCTTTTTGTAAGTGCATTTCCCACTCTGCTCTGCCATATTGCACCTGCCAGGCCGGTTTTCTTCTTCCCTTTTACCACTGTAAATGTGTCTTACCCTCATTAACCTCCTGGTCAGTACAATAAGAACCACAAGACCGACATGTTTATATGAAGCTGACTTATTATCCAAGACTGGAATAATAAGTGTTTCTATAGGATGAGACTGTGGGAAGAAGCATGAAGGACAGGCATTAATTACCCTTTAAGGAACTCAAGCCTAATACACTCTTGCTGTTAATTCCTCATTTTCCTGATCTCCACAGTCACAGTAGTAGGGCAGTTTGAGGAGGTCAGGGCTATATTGGCTTAAAAATTATAAATGCTTTAATAAACGGATCTGTACAGCCAGTGTCAAAGTGCAACAAAGAAGAGACAGGCAGCTGGTCGTGCTGGGACAAAGGGCTGCACTTCGGCCGGGAGGCAGTCCCGTTTCATCTGCAAGCCAAAGTCCCTGTTGCTCAGGTATCTCTTCCTGCCTAATTAAATTGTCTGTGTGCTTAGGTGGAGAGAGATGCAAAGTGCAGCAGTAGTGTTACAGTGCTTACATAACCTGAGTGATTTCTGCAGCAATCATTGGAGGAGTTAGCTAATAGCAGGGTATGGCAGCCTCCCGCTGAGTTTCCATTACCTTGTAATTTTCAGCTTGTTCGCTGTTGCAAGAATGCCCCTGTCTTGTAATTCCTCCAGCATTCATGTCTCATCTTCTCCAGGCTTGAAGTACGTGAGATGCTTTCTGCAGGGGGATTTATTGAGATAAGTTATTGAAGTCGAGCTCTGAGGCAAGCATCCAATACTATGCTATTCATCTCTGAATTTATGTTCCTTCTTTCTTTTGAAGGTCTAATGTAATCACAAACAATTTGTTTTGTATATGTTTAAAAATTCATCATTTTCTTGTACAGTGGAAAAAACAGCACTTGTAACTCATTAGTGGTGGGATTCACAAAACATCTGGCTTTTCCTTTTGATGTAATTTCTGTGTGACTAAAATTCTGCCTTCATTTTGAGTGGTTCAAATGTGGAGGTAAAATCACTCTGCCGGAAACTCATTGCATGTGCCCATGAGTCAACCTGTGTTATCTTCCAATTTGAGACAATTATCTTTTTTTTTTCCCCCTGGCATATTCTGATCATCTTCCTGGGAAATGGGAGAAACCCCTTCTCCTAACCCTCTCACAGGGAGGGTCTCTGCTTCTTGGCTCTTTCTTCTGTTAGACCCCCTGGAGCTCCCTGTGCTCAGTGCTGTACAAACGTTTCGGAGCCCAGAGCCTGGTACTGAACTTCCAGCTTTCACTAAGTGAGAGAAAGGTGGTAGGATTGTCCCTGCCCTACAGCTGTGGGTGTTAGTAGAGCTTTTAAGGGCCAAGCACATAAAAATTCCACTGGGTAGCGACTGAATTCAGTGCTTCTGGAATAAACCAGACTGTGAGCAATCTGGCCAACCTCCCTTGGGATATTTGTGGTTGAGCTGGGAATTAATCAAGCCCTCTTCTTCTGATTCCTTAACCACAAGCCAACCACTCTTTTTTGAGGAGCTGACATTTGACTATAAGATGAATGTTCAGAAAGAATAAAGAGACCCCAAGAGCCACAGCAGATGAAGAGTCAAGTGCTGATCACAAGGACAACTACTGGGGTAAAGCATGGGCAAGGTCTTTAGGGCTTACTCCAAAGCACACCAGAGTCAGGAAGAGTCTCTTCGAAATGTCAGGTCAGGAACTTACTACTGCTGTGTCAGATTTTAGAACTGTTGCTGCTGTGTGCTGCTAACATAATGTGAATTTCTTCTAGGGCAACAAATCACACTGCCCAGGTTGACAGGGAGGAAAATGTGACCAGACAGCAAAATTTCCAAATTTAGAGAAATGGTGAAATATCCTGGGTCTGCAAAATCTACTTTAGGCAGGATGTATTTTCCTTTGCACAGGGTTAACACTATTGTTGAACTATTCAGCTGCTCCTGACAAGAGAGGTGAGAAAGCAGCTGTAAGCTCCACAAAGCCACATATAAAACTTCAGAGGAGGGTTTTCTGCCCAAGTGACTCAGCAGCAGCTGACAGCCCCTGATTCCACCTCCTGCCATGTCCCTCGGTCTGGGCAGATTTTTTCATTTGTAGAGCTTAATCCACTTCCAGCCTAGTGGAAACTTCAGAAACTCAGTGGAGATCTGTACCTGCCTGGGATGGCTGTTGGAGGGCTCAAGATGCAACTGACGTCTTTTCATAAAGGTGTCTGTTTCCAGATAAACTTCATGGAACAACGTGAGGGCTCTCAGGTTACTGGGAGATGCTAACACTCATCCTGGGATCAGCTTCATCCAGTGGATGTGTGCATGCACTGCTGCTGAGGCACAGCCGTGTGCTGGTGGTGGTGGATCACCTCTGCCTCCAGTTACACCTGTTTCCTTCATTACTCATGACCTCCTGTATCTATCCTGGTAGTCTGGCAGGTTGCAGTTTACATTCCTGAGGCAAAACCTCATTTCCAAGGTGCATCCCCTAGTTACAGTATCCTGAAAACAGGTTTTACTGGCATGGTCCATCACTTGCAGTCTCCAGCTGTTTCATCTTCCCTGTGGCAATCGTGTCAGACGGAAAAAAATGACTTTCACAGCGGAATCTGTCTTTCCAAAAGGGATTTACAGGCAGTGAAAAGTCAAGCTGCCATGAAACTGTGTGAAAGCTGCTGATGGGGGCTGTGTCACAAATGAGTGTTTTAGGTGACTTAAAGAATCACTGGCAAAGGTATTGGCAAAAGCAGGTTCAATATAAAAGAGAAAGCATGACAAAGTTAATGGGCAAGGTTCACTCTACTACTTA